>PVIY010049029.1:0-16956 GCA_004026745.1 Myrmecophaga tridactyla | reverse complement strand
TCAATGAACATTAATTATAAACTATATACTATATACCCATACACCATAAAGCATACATGCATAATTTTAGGTAACTTTTTAAAAGTTAATAGTGAAACCAGACTTGGAAAAAAATTTGCAATGCAGAAGACAGACAACAGATTAATATCTATGGTATACAATGAGCTCTTACAAATTGACAAAGGAAAACAATCCCACGGGAAAATGAACAAAGGATATGAATAAGCAATTCACAGAGAGCAAACCCAAATTGCCAATAAACATATGAAAAAATATTCAAACTCACTTGTAGTCAGGGAAATGCAAATTAAAGTAACAATGGGTTATTACTTTACACTCATGTTCCAGGCAAAAATTAAAAAGGGAGTTTAGACCTATTGCTGTTGGGGATGGTGGAAAAGGTTCCTCACTTATTACTGATGGAAATGTGAAGTGTTTTTGGAAAGCCATCTGGATACATCTGATAAAATTAAAAGCAAAGCACACACTTCAACCCAGAAACCCTATTCCTGTGATTCTACCCTACAAAATTAAAAGCCTTGGCATCTAAAGATAGATATTTAAAGATGTGGTAGTTTGGAGCTACTATGTACCCCAGAAAAGCCCATGTTCTTTTAACCTGTTCTTGTGGGTGCACACATACTGTGGCTGGGACCTTTTGGTTAGGTTGAGATCTAGCCTATTCAAGATGATTCTTTACTTGGACCCCTTTATGAGAGGATAAAAAGAAGGAACACTGAGAGAGAGAGCTTAGACAGAAACATCCCAGAGATGCTAAGAGAGAAGGCCACTGGAACCAGAAGCTGAAAGCATGGAAACTGGGAGTAAAGGACCAGCAGATGCCAGCCATGTGCCTCCCCATGTGACAGAGGAACTCCAGATGCCATTAGCCTTTCTTCAGAGGAGGTATCGTCCTGTTGATGCCTTAATTGGGACATTTTCATGGCCTTACAACTGTAAATTCATAAACTAATAAATCCCCATTGTAAAAACCAACCCATTTCTAATATGTTGCATCCTAGACAAAAGACATTATTACAACATTCTTCAAAGAGGAGGGGAAAAAAACTGAAAATAGCTAGTGTCTATCAGTAGGGGAATATTAATTAAAGTATAGTACATTTGCAGGACAAAATATATTAAACTACACAGCCAGATAAATAAAGAATGAAAATGAAAACAATTGTTGAGACTATTGTATAGTGTATGATCCAGAGAAGTATGTATGTTTTAATACTGTGTTTTAGGCAGCAAAATATTTTTTGTTTAGCAAACCCTATGTGTGTATATAAACAATTAGGTAGGAATGGAGAAAAGTATGGGAAAAATGTACAACAGTCTATTAATATGGGTTTAGGATGTGGGCGGAAGGGTAGATTATGATAGAGTTGATTAAAGTGGAGTGGAGGAAAGAGAGGGCAGAGGAAAGTAAACCCAAAAGAAAAATCAAGACTGCATTGACAACAATATCTACAAGCCACTGTGTATATTATGGCTCCTGTTTATGTAAAAGTGTGTGTGTGTGTGTGAGTGCATGCACATGTTAGAAAATAAAAAGGTAGCATTTGATCTAATTTACTTCTTACAGCTCCATCCATGACATGGTAATATTTATGGTATTATGCTTTTTGGTCATTATAGGCACCAGCTGATCATTTTGTGCTCTTGTATATATTGTATGTGTACTTGAATTTGCTTTTTAGTGTAACGAGAATGGTGTGGAACTGTGCACATAGCTTAGGTTGACAGATGGGAGGACATAGTTAGGGGGTTATTGATTGTGGGAAATGATCCCTTTTATAAAGATTTATCTACTGAATCACAGGAGTTTTGCAAGATGGCTGTTAAACCTAGCCATTATTGAAACTTAAATTATATAAACTTATAAAATAAATTGCATTAAAAACAAGGGTTATAAATCACACATCTCATCACTTCTTAATTGTTTTGCTCTATTTTAGTATTCTCTTTGCTTTTGAGGCTATTTACACCTGTTGTAGCCATATGATGGAAACATGCTATAGTGGGGCCCTACTGCTTCTCTCCTCCCAACTTCAAATTCAGTGAAGTCACATTGGGAGTTTAAAAGGCGCCAGGGTGGGAGAATTTACACCATGGAAGTTGGCAAACACTACAAAGCAGCACTTGATTTTTCTTGTCAGGACTTAAGAAGGTGATAGAGAAAATGTTAATAATAAAGATTAAACTTAAAAGTGGTGTGTCTATAGCCATTGCCATTATTCATAGCACAAAAAATTGAGAAAATATTCTTCTAGTTTTCAAAAACTATTATGTGATTCCACAAAGATGTGGCTCACGCCACTGATGAACAAGTGAAATTTTAACATAGGTTTTTGTGCAGTTTTGTCTCACACAACATCATGGTATTACCTTATGTCTTTTGTAATATAAATGAAAACATTAACCAACCAACTATACCCACTCATCAACTGCAACCAGTGGGTGGCTACAGATACAAGAGTTTGACAAAAATCAGCAAAAGCATTCTTTGGAAATCAACTGAGCCTATGCATGGATTTTACAGTAAAGAACACTATAATTTGTAGTTTTGTCAATTGTACACCCTACATCCTTTATATCAGTGATATTTATAGTAAACTTACTTATGTATGCACATTTTTATTTTTCTTAAGAGCTAGTTGTCAAACATTTATCAGCTTACTACTGGTTGTATCACTTGTTATAACAAGCATACACATTTTGAAAGACATGGACAAGAGGAAAATGTTTTAAAAATTAAATGGTGCCTCCTCTGGGAAGCCTTCCCTGGTTTCCTCAGTTTCTCCCATCTCAATGCTCCCGTAGAGCACCCCTCTTTCAGGAGCAGTTGTTACACTGCCCAGCCTTTGTCTGGTTCCTGAAGGTTTCCTCCACTGGACCTTGAGTTCCTTGGCACTGGGACCATGGGGTCTTTTCCCTCACACAGAGGAACTGCTCCACACATGAATGAATCAACTAACTAGAGAATCAGCATTGGGGAAGAGTCCAGTGACCAGATTCATATCAGTAAATGTAGGTAGGACTTCATCAAAATGCTTTCCTGGGGCCCCAGGAGACCAGACACAATTGAACCTCTTAGGACTTTAGGAACTCCTTTTATTTTGGTAGAGTAGCTGAGGTAGCCTTTCTTTCTTTTTTATTAGTGAAGATACAGGTTTGGGGAAAAATCATACAGAAAATAGAGTTCCCATATACCACCCTATTATAAGTGTAATACCTTTGTTTACAACTGATGAGAGTCTATTTTTATAGTTGTACTACTGACTATTCTTCACAGTTTACATTAGGGTTCACTGTTTGTTTTGTACAGTCCTATGTTTATTTTTAAATTTCTAGTCATATGTAACCTAAAACTTTAGGTTACTAACCTCATTCATATATAGAACTCATTGTTGCTAATTACGTTCATGCTGTGGTGCTACCGTCACCACCATCCATCACCAAAACCCTAAGACTCTTAACTGGAATTCTCCAGCTGAGTTCTCTTCAAGGATTAATTTCATCCATGAAATTCTCAGCTCTTAGATTGCGAAGGCACACAAAACACCGCCTTTGTTTCGTCTACCTGCTTTCTTTTCTAACTTCCATTTTAAGTGTCTAGAAGTTACTCCATAAATGAAGATATAATCTGATATTTTTGGCAGGAGAAGGTCTTGACCTCTGCTAGAACTTTCTTATCTCTTGTTGATGATTTCACTAAAAAGCTCAGCAGGAATGCCCATCTTGCCCTCTGAGAGTTTAGATGCAGTGGCCAATCTGGATAACTCAGAGAGTGAAAAATTTAATGTCTTCATTTTTCAAGAAGAGGCAATCCAGGAAGTACAATATTACACAGGGACTTTGAGCACGAGGCTGCCACACAGATCTGGCTTCAAACACCTGTGTGGCCACTGACTAGCTGCTGGCTTTGGGCAGGGCAGCTGACCTTGCTGGATCTCAAGTTCCTCACCTGTAAATTGAGAATTCTAATAATACTATGCTATTTGCTTGTGGTGAGGGTTAAATATATGCTATGAAATTAAAGCATACGTGTACCCAAAGACTCATGCACAGATGTTCATAACAGCTTTATGTGGAAGAGTCAAACACTGGAAACAATCCAAATACCAACCAACATATGAATAAACAAACAAATTGTGTTATATCCATACAATGGAATACTTCTTCACAATAATGAGATGTCCACTGTTGATATACACCTTGACATGGATGAATCTTAAAATAATTATGTCAAGTGAAAGAAGTTAACCTTTCCCACACCTCCCATAAAAGAACATATATTATGATTCCATTTGTATAACATTCTAGAAAAAAAACAAATAGAGTAGCAGAAGGCAGATCTGTGTTTGCCTAGGCTCTGGACTGGGGGATTAGAAAGGGGCATGAGGAAACTTTGGGGATGATGGATCTGTTCATTATTTTGAGTGTGGTGATGGTTTCACAGGTGTATTCATGTAGCAAAATGTATCAAGTTGTACACTTTAAATATGTGCAGCTTATTGAGTATCAATTATACCTAATAAAGCTGTTGAAAACTACACGGATTAATAGCAGTAAAGTGCTTAGGATAGGCTGAGTTATTGTAAAAAGTCAATAAACAGTGACTATCATGGTGAAGATGATGAAGATTAAGAAGCTGATGCTGATGATGACATCCCTGCTGGTGCTACTCCTTGGAGGGAATACTGCTCCTTGTTTACATCCTTGGAATGTCCACAGCCTTTTCTCTTTCTCCATTATTCACTTGGGCCTTCCAAGGTCCAGCACAGTTCCTACCTCCTCAATGGCCCAGGGGCCATGCCCTTCGATGACTGTCAATAGAATATGAAGCCTAAGACCTTCCCCTTGGCCATATACCAATTAGGCAGCTTAGCCTTTGGTTCGTATCGACCTGGGTTGAAACTTCACTTTGTGACTTCCTAACTTCAACAAGCCTCAGTCTCCTCATCTGTAGACCAGAGAGGATGATCACAGACCCTTCTTCATGATGTAGTTGCACTCAGAGGAGGTCGTGCAGGCAAAGCATGGAGGCTCATAGTGTAAGTACCATCTTTATATTCCATCTCATTTTAGATGGGTTACTCAGGGGCTAGTCAATAGCACCCTCTTCTCCCCCTGAATTCCAAACAAACTGAGATACAAGATAAGAAAGTGGCAGATGGAAGCCAGTGTATCACCTCTATTCTCAAACAAGTCTAAACAGGAAGATATTGCTTAAGGAGAAAGCAAAACTGATGGTTGGTACTAAACCTTTAAGTGGGACAAATACATCCACATAGTAATGGCAGCGTGGGATTTGAGAAGCTTCCCAACATGATGGCAGAGGCAGGGTATGCTGTATCTGGAAAAGAATAGAGGAGGTGTGCTTTCTGTGGGTAGCTCACTCCTAAGAGAAAAATGGAAATTTCTGGGTCAAGACTTTGTATAGCACCTAAGTCTCTTGTAAAGAGCGCACTAATGGAGTCCTCTCCACATACAGGGAAACAACAGGAGTGGATTTCTTCCTTTAATATACTATTTTAATTCATGCATTCATGAGCAGAACTTCGGCTTTCCAAATTATATTGCATTATGTCTGGACACACAGAAAAACTCAGTAAATTCTTCTGGTCATAAGTACTGAAATCATCATTTCAGAAGTCAACATTAGGCAGAAGAACCTCCCCAAGGCCACAGCACTCTCAAAGGCACCTCTGTCTGAACACCTCCTGCATCATACACCTCAAATCAATGCATCGTCCAGATTGTAAACACTGGCCCAACAGGTCACATAACTGTTACCCATAGTTTTTGGATTGGTACTAAAATAAGAATGTCATCTTCCATATGGAATCCCTTCCAGTAGCTGAAGAACATTATCTATGTTGCCCCTAAATCTTCTTTGTCATAGGCTACACATTAAGCTTTTTAATCCTTTCTCACATATCACAGTTTCCAAAACTCTTATCCTCCTAATTCCCCTTCAGTGAACATACTCCAAGCTGTCAATGACCTTCTTAAAATGTATCTCCTTAAAACAAAAGCCACCCAGAAGCTGCCGGGTGCAGTCAGTTAATCTAAGAATCATTTTTGAGTGAAATTAGGTGCCTTAAATAACAGTATGGACAGGGCGATGGGTCTCCCTGCAAAGGAAATCTTGGGCTCTCGCAGCACCCTCACCCTATTGTCTTCTATTGAACGTGTAGCCAATAGAAGCTCTAAATTACATATTGGCATCAATTGCTGGCAAGCGAGGGTTTCCCAATCTTCTTGCACTGCTAATTTTTCTGAGCTGGAATTCCAGAATTCTGTTACCCCTCATTACAGCTCATCTTTCAAGAGGCAGTCAAACTGACAGGTCAATCAACAGGCAGACCTGTGCACAAGCTTTGGGTATGAGTCTCTGAGCTTCCATTTTCTCATCTATAAAATGGTCATTTAATGAGCTACCCATATCAGGAGATACTCACATCATGAGACTGTAATGAGAATAAAACAAGATCATGCATGTAAATGGCTAAGCACAACACCTGACACAAAGAAGCAAATACATAAATATTGACTCCCATTATTATTCTGAATACATAAATACTAATAAAAGAGGATGCAAGTAACAAATATGTGACACCGGATGGAATTTTGATTTGAGAGGAAATCACTGTAATCACTTGATAATTTGCTTTAGAAGTATATATACAAAACCATTGGAGTTCTATATTTTTAGTTATCCTAACTGAATTTAGGGGAGATACTATATGCAATATATGCTACAGTGTTGTCGTGAATTGGGGAATGTGCAGATGTCTTAAGGAGGTATGCTTGTCAAATGTGGGGCATCTACCATTTAAAACCAACCTGCACTCTTCAGAAGCTTCTCCCACTTTCCACGATGCATCATCATCACTGTTAGCAAGTCTGTGGTTGAGTTATTTCAACAGCCTGGGACAGAATTCCCATTGAACTGCAAACATGGACTCCCTGTAAGGAGCTAGCTATCTTTCTACTTGCTCTGATCTTCCCCAAGCCATGAACTTCTCTCTTCATTCTTCATCTTTCTCTGAATAGGATATTTCTGGTTCAACTTTAGCTTTAGTGCCAAATCCCAATAACTTCTGGAGTTATCCTTTGTGGTAGATTGAAATATTAATAAATTACAGTTAGTCACACTGCTCCATATCCACACCCTTTGCCATGTAACTTTGCAGAGCCCTCTCATTCTGGTCAGGGTGTGCTGCCTCACCACCACTTAATGCTGGGCTTCACCCATGAGGCAAGCTTTGGCTAATCAGATACTAGCAAACATACTGCAAGCTCTTGTACCTCTGCCATTGCTGTGAGTACATTTCCCAGCCAGCCTCCTGAAGGATAGAAGGCACCCCATCATTCCAGCCAAAACCATACTACATCAACCAATAGGTATCTAATCTTCAGATATGTCAACAAGCCCAGCCACGATCAGTAAAGCCAATTGTCCAACCTGCAGCCAACTCTAGGTGCACATGATTCCCAAAAGCCTCTGAATTCAGCTGAGAACATTAAAACCCTACAGATTTATAGGCTAAATTAGTGGCTACTGCCATATGCTGATGATGCTTTATGGTTGTTACTCTCATTATTGTGGCAATAGATAACTAATACAGCTTCCTCTCTGAGAAGCTATAGGAACTGTGTCTAGGATACATGAGAATGAAGAATATTTCTCTATTTTTATTAGCCAGACCTCACTTAAGACTAAGGTAGTACAGAAAGCTTGGTGAGTGACACCCAGAGCCCCATGTGAACGGCTGACTTCATGCTCAAGGATCCTACATCCTCGGTCCACATAGAATGGAAGTTTCATCATTTCCTTGAACACAAAAATGTGTCCAATTCCACAAATAGACACAATCTCCGACCTTCGAGTCAACATTCAGTTTGACACTAATACACTCGAAATGGATGGCTTGTCCGTCCTCTGTTACCCAGAACAATTTTACCACTGCTGGCCTGCTTTTGAAATATGAAATCTTGAGAGAGTTACAACTTTCTCTGCACCTTGGATTTCTTTCTCTTTCAGAAAGCTATTTTAAATACCCCCAAACTTGTGTGGGAGTGCCAATCGGCCACACATAATTGGCCAGATTGTTAGCCTCAGCTGAGGAATTTGCCTTAGCGATGCAGCAGCACTCTTCAGAAAATTAAACATAGACATGAATGTTACTTTGCTCTACTATTGTGGCTAAAGAATGGCAAACCAATCTGTTGAAACGGAAACATCCAGTCGCTCAATTATCTGTCAGATCTACACAGCTGTACACCCCATAAGCAGTTTTTTTCCCCTACTTAGTCGAGGCATATTTTGGTTGATATATTGCTTTCTTGGCATTATATGAGGTCAAGACTCAAGGTCTTCCTAATAGCTTGTCAGCTACTTAGAAAAAGGCTGGTCTTACAAAAATAGATGCTCATTCATTCATTCACTTAACCTGTAAGCATTTATTACATACCTGCTCTGTGCCAGAAACTGTTAGGTTCTTGGAATGAGGAAAAGTTAAGTAACAGTTAGTTAGGTTAGGTAGACTACTAATAAGAGGATAAGGCAGGACTAGAAGCTAGGACTCTGACTCTAAGGCAAAGGTTCTCAACTGGGAGCAATTTGCCCTCCTCCTACCAGGGGACATTGGGCAATGTCTAGAGACTTGGCATCTTGATGCTGCTGGCATCTAGTGGGAAAAGGCCAGGGATGCTGCTAAACATGCTACAATGCACAGGACAGCCTTCACAACAAAGGACTATCCAACCCCAAATGTCATTAGGGTAGCTATTGAGAAACCCTGCTCTAAGGCCATATACTGGACTAATATTTCAGAGAATAAATTATCTTTGTAATTCATCACTATATCTTCCACCCTGCCACAGGGACAAGCACAGGCAGGTAGGTGCTCAATTAATACTTGTTGAATAAATGGATGGGTAGATGGATGGATGAGTCTCCCACCTACAGATGGCATCCATAGGTATATTCAATGGGCATTGATTCAATTGTTTAGGCCATCAGAAATTAAACAGATGCCCTAATTTCCCAATCTAGAGCTTAGATGGCTCAAAGAACTAAAACAACCTGGTGATTTGGGGCATGAACTTTACAGTACCTGTGGACCATCCAGTGGCAAACCACTGCTTAGTGATGAATTTGTTGCTCAAAAAAACCCATGACTATTACCTCAGCCAATTCCATAGTTCTTCTTTTAATACAGATAAGGTTTGCTCAATTGTTCTTTCAAACACTTTTTTGTCCAGAAATAAAAGATTATCTGCCTTTTTTTTATTTCTTAGCCACTAGATATGAGGGTGGATTTGTCATGCCCCACATTCTGTAGATCCATTTGGCCAATTATTATACTTGAGGTCTGAACTCATCCCTAGTAATGTACAATCTGTTTTAGATGTTAATTTTTAATAGTGTGATTTTGGCTTGTCCTTCAAATGAGTTGAGTAGAAGCACTGATTTATTTTTATCCCCTTCATCAATGCCAAGGAATAGAATACATTACTCAAGAACATGTTGTCTTGACTTTGTTTTCCCCCACAAGAGATTGTGAAGATAAATGGCTAAGAGCTGATCTTCTCAATAACTGGCTGGCAGTACTTTCCAGTAATGAACAATGTACTGAGTTTGGTGCTGTGGAAGGCTATATTCTAAGGCTAGAAGGATCCTACTCCTGCCTTCAGGAAGTTCACAGAGGAGGGGCTCTATGGTGAGGCTGAGATGCTGGCCACTGCACCTGGTGCCAAGATGGAAGATCAGGCAGGATCCTGAAAACTAATGACATGTGTATGTCTTCCAATTGATCTTGTGATCCTTGGGACAGAGACCAAACCTTGAATGAGCATGTTTCTCCTACCCACCTTAATTTCAATTCCCCATTAGAAATCCTCCAAGAAGAATTGTACATTTCTTGCAAATGTTTGGAAAACTTTTCCTCTTGAAGATTCACTGTGATGTGTAAGTTTTGTTAACATAGATCTGGCCAACGGAGTTCAGCTCTCCAGTTGCCTGCATAGACATGGTAGACTATGTGCTGTATTTGAATGTTACTGTGTTTGGAAACCCACCAAACATTTGTCATGTCAATGGCTCTAATGAGCCAGATAAACTTGGTCAAAGTTAAAAAGAAGTGAAAAAAATTCCTTTGTTTGTTCAACAAACACCTAACAGGGCAGGCACAATGCCAGCGGCAAAAAGTTGACATCCAGTACCAGGCAGATACATTCACTGCTTTCAAGTTGCTTCCAGTTCACTGAGGGAGATTTGCTTTTGTTTCATGTGCCTCCCCTCTTTTCTGTAATTCCTTAGAATCCAAAGTGAGGTGCAGACCTCTTTGACTATGTTTTGCCTTCTTCTGGATGTTTTTATATATCCTATCTCCTTTCTAGTGCCATCCTTGAAAAGGTACAAATAAGAAGTCTGGAGGCAATTGGCTGTCAATGTTGTTCATGGATCACTGTCATTTAGAGTCAGGATTCTCTGAGATTCTCTTGCTCTTATTTTCCTGTCCTCATTGCTTCATGTAACGAAATGGCTGCTGGACCTCCAGGCATCTTGTCTGCAGGACACAGGAAGAAAAGCAAGAGGCAAAGGCTGATGTTTCATTCCAACTTACTCTGACTTTTTGAATAGAGAATGGAAGAGCTGTCCAGGAAGCCCTGACAAGTTTTAATTCATATCTGGCTGACCAGAACCCTAGAACATGGCCACTGCTACCTGGAAGGTGGCATAAAGGAAAGGGCATGGATGGAGGTAAGGGCAATCAAGCAAACAGTCTATCTGAAAAACATCACTGAAGAAACAAATCTTCATAAAGACAGTCTTCTTTGGAGGATTTCTTCTGCATTATTGACCAAATTTAGGTGCTATGAATATATAAGTTCTTGAAATCAGGATTTGGGGTGGGGTGGGGGACTACAAGTGGATTATAGTTCCCTGAGTACTTTCCAATATATCATAAGATTAATAATTCCATCAACTTTTTGGAATAAATTTAATTATTAGCCCCATTTCACAGACAAAGAAACTCAGGTATAAAAAAAAGGTCAAATAACTAGCCCAAGGTCATATGGTTAGGAAAGACAAAATCAGGGTAGATCCTAGAGCTTTAAAAAAATCTATTCATCTAGCTTTCTTTCCTTTACTCCACCCTGAAAACTCACTAAATGTGAACTGTGTGCACACACACAACCAGCGTTGGCAAAAAGAGATGATTAGAGTTCAGAAAGTTCAGCAATGGATATTTTCTTCTAGAGGAAGTTAGCTTTGAACCAACAATTCTAGGGTTAGTTGAAAGGCCAAACTCATTCACCCTTTCATTCAAGCATCCTGTAGCACCTGCTGGATTCCATCTTTGGACTGAGGAGATAGATGGGAAAGTGGCTCATGGTCCAGACATGTGCATGGACAAATGGCCCCTCAGGGAGACACATGCTCTAAGAGATGTACAAGGCACCATGTGAGCTTGATGAACTTTTCTACACCCTGGTCCTGCAGAAAGTAGAGCCTGAGGCAAGGATCAAGGTGAAAGAGTTTATTTGAGATATGCCAAACCCAGGAGGTAAAGGTTGTGAATAAAAAAAAGAAGTGAGGCAAAGAAAAAGGGAATATGATGTCACATATTCCCACCCTACTAGGGCTTCACAATGAGCCTCAAAAAGTAAAAACAGGTCATGATTAGCTGAAGAGTGGCCCCCCAAAGATGTCCATGTCCTCAGTCTTGGAAGCTGTGAACATGGTACCTGACATGGCAAAAAGGGACTTTGCAGCTGTGATTAATTTAAGTGTCTTGCGCTGGTGAGAGTGTTTTGGATATTCCAGATGTGCCCAATGTAATGATAAGGTTCTTTAAAAGAGAGAAGTCACAGGGCCAGAGTTAGAGATGGAGATATGACACCCAAAGCAGAGGCTAGAATGATGCCAGGCCAGGAGCAAAGAGTTAGAAGCTGAAAAAGTCAAGGAAATTAATCTTCCCCTAGAGTGTTCAGAAGGAGCATAGCCCTCCTGACCCACTTTAGACTTTAAGAGAATAAATTTATGTTGCTTTAAGTCACCATGTTTGTGGCTATATGCTACAGCAGCAATAAGAAACTGTTACACAGACTCTTAGCAGGAATGTTCACTTGGAACTCAAGACTTTTCTAGAAGGTTTTCAAGTAGGGGCACTCATACAGTGGGGAAAGGAGCAGAGATTTATCAGTCCAACTGTCTCCTATTTCCTATTTCCCATTCATCAAAGTTCACCTCCTAGGGTACTTAACTTCCCCATCACTTTTTTTAGTTTTCCCTTCCAGCTCCATAGAAGCCACATGGGAATCCATGCCCCATGCACCCCTGTGTGCTAAAGCTCATGGAGAAGTGGGAGAATGATTCAGCATGCATGGTGTGCTATGAGGGAGAAAACAAAGGTGGTAGTCAAGGGATTGAGGGGCATGACAAGGTTATGTCCAATACTAAGAATGACAAAATCTGCTTAAAGAGAAAATCATTCGAATCCTTATTTAGCCTTTTCAACATACCTAGTTCATCCTTAGGGAACAATTTTTGCCTTTGCCTGCCTAGCATCCACTCCCCAGTTCTGTGGGTAACTGCATCCATATTTCCTTGGCAAACCAACCTTCCAAACCCTGTCTGTGTCTTTAGGTGGGCTGACTCTCCCATTCATTTCAGAAGGAAGCCTGATCTGGGCTTGGCCAATCAGGACATAGCACTCCTTTGCCTCAGCAGTTGGTTCAGAAATAAGCATGTGCCCCAAGCCTGGTCAATCAGCACACTCCTTCTCCCTGGCCACAGATTGGCTCAGAGCTATGCACGTGACCAAGCCCGTTCGCTGGGTCCAGACTCTGAACCACTTAGAACCACAGGGAAGGAGTCATCTTTTTTACCCCACCAGTCTTGTAATTGAGAGAATGTGAGCCTGGAATTTCCCAGGCCACAATGGGGAGAGGACTTAACTGTGAGTGAAGCCAGCATAAAGGGGACAAGAGGAGAAACCCTAGGACATTAGTTGAGCTTCTAGATCCAACCGTTCTACAGACTTCACATTTACATGATCCAATACATCTTTGTTTACCTTCACTCAGCTTAAGTTTGGGTTTCTGTTTGAAAGAGTCTCAAAATAGCACTGCCTCATGGGCATATTTCCACTACTGCCAACAGAAAGCCCCCTTGTTGCTTCCAGAGGCAAGCCCAGAATTTCTTTCAGATTTGCAGGTCTTGATGGAGTATCCCAGCCGTCCCCTGACCATGCTTGTGGCCTGCACCCTTTTCCTAATTTTGTTGAATGCAGCTTCATGGCCATAGCCCTACACCCCTAAGAGGCATCACTGGGAAGTCCTACTTTGCTCAGTCACACCACATCTTTCTGAACTGGAAAGTGGCATAAAATCCATTTCTTTGGGCATGAAGAACTTAGCTGCAGACGGTAGGGATGCCTGACCTGTTTGCACTGCCTGGCCTGCAGTGCACTGATTCTAGTGATTAGATGAGGCCGATTCCAGCCTCTTCAAAGTAGAAAATTGTTACCAATTGTAAATGATAGGTCTGGTCCAGCCTTAACCCAACCCACCCGTGGTCCCAAGTAGGATGGCATCTTTCAGCTACTGTGGCCCCTGTTCCTAAACTAGGAAGCACCTCAACCTATTGAAGAAACGCCATTTCCAAGCCAATAATTGTGTAAAATGCGGAATATAATAAAAAGATGACCCTTGAGCTCTATTGCTTTGAAGAGCCTATCAGTGTTTTCATTACAGTCCATTTTCCACTGTGATTTATCCTCAGCCGTGAAGCCAGGTTGACAGCTGGGGCTTAACACCCATAGGCCCAGGCCAGGAGAACTGAGTGGAGTTTAATTCAGTTGAACTTTTTCGGTCAGCTCCATGAGGACTAGCAAACTGTGAATTAAGTCCAAGTTGTTCCTCTGGCATTTTTGTGGTAGTTCTTATTGGGGGCATCCTCGCCTGCAAATTGTGCTTTTCTGATAGGCTGAACTACCCAAGGCAAGGAACAAAGGCAGGAGAGGCATTTTTTATACTTTTCAAAGGGCTATTTTTTTTTTTGGACAAAAAAGGATTTATAGTTGAAATCTATGAATATGTGCATCTTTTCAAGTAAAAAATGTCTCACAAACTCATGTAGTCATTTAAAAGTTACCTCCTGTCTCCTCTCTTTCCAAGGTCCTTGCATGAACCCTGTTCCTACCTCAGGCACAGGCTGTGAGTCCTTCTAGGGAAGGTGGAACATGACCTGAGATGTTCTAGGCCCAACACAGGTCTTCTGTCTCCTTGGGAAGTAGAAAGTAAGTCCCAGAGGCTATGCCTTGGCCCAACAAAGCTATGTCCACCTACACCACTGCCTGGAAATCAAAGTCCTGGCTGAAAGCCCAGAGCCAACTGCCCAGGCTGGATCCTCATGCCCAGTGCTTATTTCGACTCCATGGGTCACAATAGAAGAGAACTTAACTGTGAGTGAAGTCAGCATAAAGGGGGCAAGAGGAGAAACCCTAGGACATCAGTTGAGCTTCTAGATCCAACCATTCTGCACAGTCTAGAATTCAACCCAGAACCTGGCAGTTTTAAGAGTCAGAGCAGGTGGGGAGGAAGCTGGAAGACCAGCTGAAAGGTTTCTTCCTCTATACTTCTCTCCTGAGCCCTCCTGGGCACAATGGCAGAACCAACTGGCAGCTTTCCATAGAGATCATCTTCTCTAACCAGTAGGCCTATCCATACTCCCTTGGACATGAGGCCTAGAGTTCTCCCATCATCATCTTCTCCCTTACCATCTTCCCATTGGCTTCGTCAAGATCCATCAGCATCAATACCCATAGTCCACGATGGTGGTCCACCACTGATACCACCACCGACCTCATGCTAACACTGCCAGCTGGATCCCAGTCCACACACCTTCCAGGTGTAGGCTCAGTCAATGCCCACCACAAGCCTCTGGTGTGGGAAGTATTTTCTTCCCATTTTAAGGTCAAGGAGACCAGGCCCAAAGGGGCCAGGAAGCACACAGCAGCTTACCAGGTTATGAAGCTGGGACAGACTGGGATTCTTCGTAGCAACAACCTGGGGCCATAGTGTGAGTGCCCTGGGAAGCAGACTCAGAGATGGCATTTAGAGGTCACTGTTTATCAGGATGCCCTTGGGACCCATCACTGGGGAAAGAAGGAAAGAAGCAGTGGGAGAAGGTGGGTTCTGATGCCCAGTAAGAGCCCTGGCTGACCCCACAGTGCAGCCTGGCCATGGTCTGCCTGTTGGACAGCCATGCCTGGGGCTGAGATGGCTGGGTCTTTGTACTCTGTGTTACGCAGTTTCCTATTGCCACTGTAGCAATTACTACCAGCTAAATGGCAAAGAACAATCCAAGTGTACTCTCTTAAATTCTAGAGGTCAGAATTCTGAAATGAGTTTATAAGGCTAAAACCAAAGTATTGGCAGGGCTGTGCTCCCCTGGAAGGCTCTAGAGGAGTACATGTTTCCTTGCTTTTCCAGTGTCTAGAGGCTGCCTGCACTCCCTGGCTGGGGGCCTCTTTCCTTCCCCATCTTCAAAGAGCATCACTCCAAATTCTCCTTCAGGTGCCACCTCTCCTTCTCTGACTCTGGCCTTCCTGTCTCTCCCTTACAAAGACCCTTGTGATTACGTTGGTCCCACCTGGATAACCCAAGACTATTTCTCAACTCAAGATCTTCAATTGAATCATGGCTGCTTTCATGCCAAGTAACATATTCACAGGTTCTGAGGATTAGGACGTGGGCATCTTGGGGGCCATTACTCAGCCTGCCATGTCCCCCTCACCCTTGATCAGTCACTTTAGGAGGGCCACCCAGTTGAGGCAATTCTTGCAGGAGGATGACAGCTGACCCCACTGCCAGCAGCTGTGGCTACAAGCACTTCCCTGAACAGGGATCTGGATGGTACTGATCCATGTACATCACATGAACCCGGGAAGTTCAGGTTCAACTCAGCCCAAGACCATCCCTCCTTCCTTGGCTCTAAAAGATCGGAATTTTCCCACATTCGAATCTCAGCTCTAAGCTCCATTTCAGACCCCATTGCAGGATCTGCTTTAATCTTCCCTTCCTGTGAATCACAGTTTTCTAATTTTATATTTATGACCAACTGTTTAAAGCATCACTTGAGTGTCTGACCACGGCTCAACTGTCGATTACTGCAATAATCACCTGACTCTTTGTATTCAGAAAGCAGCACAGATGAGGAAATGCAAAAGACTGCATTCCTTCAGCATCGAACAGTTGTGTTTTGGGGGGGGCGTTTCTCCCCTTACTGTAAATGTGTTACACTGAAGCATATTTCCATCCATCTGCAGCCATGCCATATTGCAGGTAACTGTGAACAAAATAAGGAATAAACTGCAAAGGGGCGGCTGTCTTTCCTAGGCATCAATTTGCAGTTACCTGGTTAGGAATGTGGCCTTATAGCTTAGCTGCCATCCGTGGTCACCAAGCAGCACTGTGACCAGAAGACCCACAGAAAAGTCAAGAAGGGAAGCGGGCAAGGGCCAGGAGGTGGCTTTTTAAGAGATGAGGCCTAAGAAGCCAAGTCATAAACACAGACCCTCTGATCCTGCCTCTGAAATGATTCTCTTTCCAGGATGTGCTTTTTGCAGAATGATAAGCACCACCTATTTGTTACTGATGGACACTTGCTGTCTTTGCCCTTCATTTGGGAAAGAGCTAACCCACTATTCTTTGAGACCCTGGAGGGGATGTTGGTTGAGACCCCATCTCCCCCACCTTAGTAGGGGGTGTGGACTCCCACGGTCTGGCAGCTTTTGTTAGAACCACCAAAGATGACCTCTCTTTTTTGGCCCTCCTTCCCTTTCTCCTTCTTCCTCTCTCAATCTCAATCTCAATCTCAATCTCGATATCTCTCTCTCTCTCTCTCTCTCTCTCTCTCTCTCTCTCTCT
>PVIY010049028.1:0-16956 GCA_004026745.1 Myrmecophaga tridactyla | reverse complement strand
ATAGACAACTCCGGGGCTTATTTTGCTGGTCACTTCATCTTTGGGCAGCAATTTCTGTTTTGTTTGACCCTTCCTTGACAGAACCAAGATGGAGGCTACAGGCTTGGACATCCCCAGATGGAGACTGAAGGCCCAGGCGGGCTGGCTCTCGCTGCGCTGAGTAGATGCCCAGTGATTCCGACCCATTGGGTTGTTTCAGCCTCTACGTTAGGCCCATCTTTGGACAGTCCACCTGAAGAATCAGCTCCCTTGAGGAGAAAGTGTTCAGAATTCCCTTTTAGCAGTTTAGGGTTTGTAGGAAACAGTGAGGTGTTGGGACAGCAGCCGTCACGCTCTGCTTCCCTCTTCTGCCTGTGCCCTCCTGGCCGTGGATGGAACACCGGGTGGTCTGCCTTTGACTGCTGGCTGTGGTCATTGCAGAGGTTACGGAAGGAGGGACTGTGGTGGAGAATGAAAATACCTGGGAGACCCACTTTGTGTGATGGTAGAGGGATTAAAATTTGGAATTTAAAAAAACTCCATTTTATTGAATGTCTGATTTAGCCAGAGGTTCACTACTTTTTGTGCTATCCTGTGTCTAAGTTTCCAGAATCATCCATTGCTGACCTTAGTGAGTAGACTCTGCTTTGTAAGGTCGCCCATGGCAGCCATACAGCAGTACTCTGTTTGGGTACCCATGTGTGCCGTGGCCGTTTCCCAGCAGCTGCTGAGAGCCTCCCCTTGCAAAGCACTGCCATTGTGAGAAATGCATGGGGGCCGGCTCACTGCCACCCATGTGAGGACAGTGTGCTCTGACGCTCCTCGCTCTAATGGCCATCTCTGCTTCGCTCCCCCAGCGGCTGGCCTTGATGTACCGAATGCAGGTTGCAAACATCGACAAGTTTGAGGAGAAGCTTCGTGCAGCGGAAGATGAGCTGGGTATCGCAGGCCAAGACAGGATCCCAGTTTCCTACAAGCGTACGGGGTTCTTTGGAAAGTATGTTGTCATCTCTGTACTTAATCAGGCTCTGCTTTGCAAGTGTGCGTGATATACACAACCAATGAAACTCTTAAACTCTCCTGACCCACGTTGGATGAGAGTCCCTTGTGGGAGATTTAACAGTACAACACTGGGAGGTCTGGAAACAGCTGAATCTGTTGGAGATACTCCAGCTTTCTGAGACATTTCCTGATCCAGCATGTCTGGGGGTGCTGTCTTCCACCAGTAGGCACATGGAAGGATGGGCAGGAAGAGGCACACATGGCAGCAGCTATCGGGGGTGGGGGTGGCATTCAGCCATGCACCTGAGCAGCCCCTCAGCAGGACACAACTTTACTTAGATTATTTGCCGGCCTTGCTGGAGCAATGTTTGAAGCCAGGACCCAGAGATTGGTTTATGTTGACTCATGGACACATGATGTGACTGACATAACAAGAACTTTTAAATTCTCCAGTCCCTTGACTTCTTCAAAGCACAGAGGTCTAAGGCCCCGCCCTGGGCTCTCTGCAGGCTGTGATGGGTAGGCAGGGGCCAAGGCAGACCCTCCCCAGGTTTAAGTGCAAAGATTCACTTTTTTTATTTTTTTCACAGCTTTGATTAGTTTGCCTTAGTAATCAAAATTGGCATCCCATCCTGAAATAATATCTACCAAACATGCACAGAACTCCTTTTACTTGGCATTGCTACGGGTTTGGAGTGTGACTTCAAGCTGCTCTGGCTTCACGCTGCGTGAATACAAGTATATATATCTAACATTCCTATGCTTGATCTAAAAATTTGGGAAGACTTTATGAAAGAGGATAACAGGTGGGAATTGGGTGTGGACTCCTGTTTCCACTGCCACTGCGTTGTAGCCCTTGGTCTCAGACCTGGGCGACGTGGTCAGAGGTCAGCAGACTTCATGAGTTTCTCTCTTGGGTGCCCAGTTCAGCTCTGTAACCTCCTGTCTTCCTCACGCTAGTGCCCTTTATGCTGTGGGAATGACCGCGGTGGGTGTGGCCATCCTCTGGTATGTCTTCCGCCTGGCTGGAATGACGGGCAGGGAAGGTGGATTCAGTGCTTTCGTAAGTAATACAGATTACATCTTGCTGAGCTTGCAGTGTGAGCATATCTCTGTGCTTGTCTGTATTTTCTTCCTAAAGTATGGAACAGGTAGAGGGTGAAAATTCACCTGTGGATAGATGGTAACTACCTTAACGGGGTCCCTCTCCCCGAAGTGGGGAACCTGAGCTAAGGGAGTTGAGATTCAGCTCATCCTGCAGTTTTCAGTATCAGCTTTTTTTTTTTGGTTTCCCCTACTAGGTAAAAAGCGGAGAGATTTTATAGGTTGTCTTTAAAGGAATAACCGTGCCGTGTTGGGGAAGTGCCCCCCTGTGCTGGCATCGTTCCTGTCCTCAAAGTCTGCAGGGTGGGTGGCCGAAGGGCTCAGGCCAGCTGAGTGTGCTGGGAGACGAGGGCCCTCTCGGACTTCCCTTGGAGCTGATGCTGGTAGGCGCTCCTGCACCATGAGCATAGCTCTGCATCTGTAGCCAGAGACGTGCACCCTGCCTTTTTATTTGACGTGTGCAGGCACCGGGAAATGAACCTGGGTCTCTGGCATGGCAGGCAAGAACTCTGCCACTGAGCCACCATGGCCCACCCTCCCTTTTAGTGACCATGTGGGACTTGGTTGTTGGCTACAGTGGGTTTTATTTAACCATTTCTATAATTTTTGCATGTCTCTCTATGTTTATATGTTGAATTTTAAATACACAGTAGTGAATTCCATGCACGTGTCTATTTTGAGTGCACGTCTCATTATTTGGAGAGTCGATCTTCACAGTGGAGCTCATTAAAGTGAACGCATCTTCCTAAGAGCTGTATCGGTCTTGCCGGATTGAGCTCCAGAAATTGGCCAGTTAACGTTTTCAGCAAGGCTCGTCAATCCTGAGTATCATTCATAGTACTTATATTTAAGAATCTAATAGTTCTTTAATCTTTTCTGTAGGAAATCTTTGCAGTATTTTTTAAGGCAAATTGTTAGATAACTTACTAATGAATTATTTAAGGAAACCATTTTTCCTGTATGTCCAAAAAATGACCACCTATCCTCTGTTTGTGTCCCATGAATGGAGTGAGCCTGGGTTGGTGCTTCTGGACTGGTGTCTGGGTGTCAGCATCTGAGTGGACGGTCTGGGTCTCAGATGGTGAGGTTGTGAAATTTTCCTTCCTTGTTGGGGATTGCTGACCTTTTTTCTTTTCTGCACAGAATCAGCTTAAAATGGCTCGTTTCACCATTGTGGATGGGAAGACGGGGAAAGGAGTCAGCTTCAAAGATGTAGCAGGCATGCACGAAGCCAAGTTAGAGGTCAAAGAATTTGTGGATTATCTGAAGGTGAGAGCCGTGCGCTAAGCCCGAGGGAGGCCTGGGGTCTCAGCACTCGTGTGCTTCCAGTGGGACTCCAGTGAAGAGATGCCATGTGCTGAGTGCTGACCTCTTCCTTCAGATAAGCAGGCACCATCAGTCTGTCTTCACTCTGTGGGCACCCTGGGGGCATGATACACCTGCCGGCCTGTCTGTGAAACCATTAGCACCTGCTCAGTGCACAGGTGTTACAAGGCAGAAGGTTTTCACAGTCCACCACTACCCTCCCATCAGCTGCCAGATAGTCCGGGCACAGGTCACGGGCGAAGCTCCAGGCCCCTTCCGGAGTCACTTGAGCCATAGCCTTTTTGTGAAAATCCACATGCTGGCTCTCATGTCAGCCATTGCATAAGCGTGCTCCCAGACATCAAGCACTCAGGGTTGTGTCTGCCTCTGCTGCTATTCCAGAGCCCGGAGCGTTTCCTTCAGCTTGGTGCCAGAGTCCCGAAGGGCGCCCTGTTGCTCGGGCCCCCTGGCTGCGGAAAGACCCTGCTGGCCAAAGCGGTGGCCACAGAGGCCCAGGTGCCCTTCTTGGCAATGGCCGGCCCAGAGTTTGTAGAGGTCATTGGAGGTAGGCATTGACTCGGGCAGGGGTGGGCTGGAGTGCCCACCCTATCCTTCTGTCCCACCCACGTGTCCTTCCACCTGTCCCACCTACCTAACCTGCCCACCTGTCCCTCTGTCTGCCTTGCCCACCTACCTGACCAGGGCAGCTCTCTTTTAACACCTCCTTCATCATCGAGTTCCTTGACGATGAGGAGGAGAAACAGAATGAGAAACCCACACTGAGTTTGGAGTCCAGGATGGTGGTCTTCTCTGAAGCCACTGGCCTGAGGGAGTCCTGGAGGGCTGGCAAGCCCCTGGCCCTGCAGAACACTGCAAGGGCTGCCCGGGAGCACCCTCTGCTGGAGAACACAGAAGGGCTGGTTTCATTGGGCGGGAGGAGGCTTGTTTACACTTAGACGTCGACCTCCCTGGAAAATTGTGCCTGGTCTCTGGCACCAGAACTTGATGTATGTTAAGCAGCCAATGCCCTGTCCTGTCCTGCTTCAGCGTCCTGGCCCGTCTGTCCCTCCAGGCCTTGGTGCTGCCCGCGTGCGGAGCCTCTTCAGGGAGGCCCGCAGCCGGGCCCCCTGCATTGTGTACATTGACGAGATCGATGCCGTGGGCAGGCAGCGCTCCTCCACCATGTCCGGCTTCTCCAGCACCGAGGAGGAGCAGACCCTGAACCAGCTCCTGGTGGAGATGGACGGTGAGCACCCAGGCGGCCCCTCCACTGCCCTGGCAAGTGCTGAGCTGAGAACAGTTTTCTGGCCTCTTTTAGAGCAGTAGTTTTCCCTATAGATGAAGCTGTCTATGTTTCTTGCTCCAGCAGTTGTAAACTAAAGTACATGAAACATCACTTTATTTTTTTTTTTCCTTTCCTTCAGTCCACATACTGGTAAGTGTTGCTTTCCTGTACCCCAGGGGAGGGTGATACTGGCACGTGAAGACCTGTTCTCTAGCACTTGGTGGCTGAAAGCAAGTTATTACAGAACCGCCGGTGATCTTGCTGCCCCTAGAAACAGCCTGTAATAAAGAGAGTCGAGGCAGCAGTTTAAAAAATAAACTCCACGTGTAAGTTGTAGGGTAGGTACTCATGCTTATTTTTCATCCTTAGTGATTTACTTTTCTACGCCATCTGAGTGAAACGCAGCAGAGCCTTGTAAAATGCTACGGTCAGCCTGGGCTGTATCAAACTGGGTGGGTGCTGGGCTCACTGCCCTCAACAGTGGCTTCTCTGTTGGCTCCTGCCGGATTTCCTTTTCCATTTTAGTGTAGGTGACCCAGTACAGGTGACGCGGCATTGTTTTTCTTTTGAGCTATTTTTGCAAGATGTATTTTACCTCTATTTTTCTTTAACCAGAATTCTAGTTAGAAGTGTCTCTGTTGATTAGGGAGACACCTTTTTGTTGTTGTTGTTCTAAGATAGGTGTAAATTATTTATAAGTTTCCATTTAAATGTTGCTTGCTGTTTGGCTAGCCTGTATAGAGTTTTGATTATACTTGGCTAAGGGCCAGATATTTTAAAACTTTTTCAGTCTATAAAAAACATGTTTTATTATGGAAATTATTAAGCTTATGTGAGAGTGGGGAGAACAGTATGATGAGATCCTGCATGGCTGTCACCAGGCTCCACAAGTGCACCTCTCCTCCTGCAGTGATCGCAGACGCACAGAAACCTTGCAGCTGTGTAAGGGCTCCTTTATGTGCTTCATCCGAGCTGCCCTAACACAGCCCCCGTCCCCGAGTGTAGACTGCACCCATGTCCCCAGGGGTCCCCTCAGCCAGGATTCGACCAAGGACTCTCCACCTTTGGCCCTCTTGTCTCCGTCTCCTGCTGCCCGAGAGTGTCTCTGCCTATCCCTGGGGCTCTTTCTCAGCAGCCATGTTGGAGAGCATCCTCTTTTGGAGGTGAGGTCATGTGGCCGGGCGCTGCAGGCTGAGCCTCCTTTCTGGCCTTCCCTAAGTCAGGAGGGGCAGATGGAGCAGTGCTTTGTAAGTTCTAAAATCTCTCAAGTTTAAAATCAAAGTATAGTTACTAATACCTCTGAAGAGAATGCTGCATTCCAATGATGTCATTAAAGATAGTGTTCTAGTTGCAAACTGCCAGAAAGCAACATCTCAAAAGTGGAACGGCTTTTAAAAAGGAGAATTAAATTGCAAGTTTACAGTTCTAAGGCCGTGAAAATATCCAAATTAAAACAAGTCTATAGAAATGTCCAACCTAAGGCATCCAGGGAAAGATACCTTGGTTCAAGAAGGCCAATGATGTTCAGGGTTTCTCTCTCAATTGGAGATGCATGTGGTGACACCTCCCAGCTTTCTCTCCAGGCTTCTTGTTTCATGAAGCTCCCCCAGGGGCATTTTCCTTCTTCATCTCCAAAGGTCTCTGGCTGCGTGGGCTCTAAAGCTTTTTCCAAAATGTAGTCCTCTTAAAGGGCTCCAGTAAGCAACCCCACCTTCAATGAGTGGAGGCACATCTCCATGGAAACCATATAATCAAAAGTTACCACCCACAACTGGGTGGGTCACATCTCCGTGGAAACAATAAAAAAGATACAGTTCATGGCATTGAGTATTTTGACAATGCTGTGCCGTCTTCCCAGATGGAAGCTGTGTCACCATTTGATGGGTGAACAGCTTTTGAAAACCATCCCACATGCGGTTGGCATCCCACACCCTGGCACATCCTCCTGGTTGGAGGATCTTCATTGCTGTCCTGGGCTCTGTGGTTTGTGTGGGCCCCACAGGTGATGTGGTCCAAGCCGTGGGCCACTCATGCCTGTATCGGGCATAGAGGTGTGGGGTTTGGGGCCCTCCTTGGGACTGCATGTGGGTCACTTCTCCAAGCCTGGGTCTACATCAAGAAGGCCGTTTACAAAACAAAGTTGGACTACCTCGTCTCAGCCTCTGGTTCATTGACCACCTCGCGTTAGCTAGAGGGTCAGTCCAGGCCATTCCTGCGTGGCTCTCCTAACCGGAATCCACAGCATCCTGTGGAAACAGTCACATCTCTCTGCTTATAATGCTTTTAGCCGTTAAGACATAGACTGCCTTTGTGGGAGCACCCGAGCTCGCCGGGCAGTGTTTATCAGATGCCTGTGCCTCTGAGCGGCTGCTTCCGCTGAGAGCAGACTCGTGCCCACCGCAGCAGCATGCCAGGATCTGTCCACCAAAGGCGTCTGGTTGAGCGGGGCCAGCACCAAAACAAAGCTCTTTGTGCAAAAACAGTTATGCCTTCTTGGCCCTTTGGATGTGTCTGAGGCAAATCTTTGTTGCTCCCACTGGAAGAGAGGCTCTGTTCATTGACATACGGAAGACACAGAGAATGCCAAGCCTGTATCTCGGGCTCTCCCAACACTGTGCTGGTCGTGGGAAAAAGTCATTGGGGAAAACGGAAATCCACAGCCTTGCCATTGAGGCCGGAGCTAAGGCAGAGTTGGCAGCTGGGGAACCATAGGTGGGTAGGAGGGGTAGGGGGGCCTCACAGCGTCGCCCAGACATCCACCTCTGCACTGTCCCATCGCACCCTGCTCCCGCGGGATCCTCTGTGCTGGGAACACATGGGAGGAAGCTGTACTGTGACTGCTTGGGGATAGTTAGTAGGGATGGACAGGTGTGCAGGTTTGAAAGCATTGTATACCCCAGAAAAGCCATGTCCTTTAATCCTGATTCAGTACTGCAGGGCGGAAAACGTTTTTGATTAGATTATCTTTGGGGGTGCGGCCCTCCCAGTTGTTGTGTGCTTGTGATTAGATTATTTCCATTTAAGATGTGCCGTGCCTTATCCTGGTTATGGCCTTTTGGTTAGATGGAGCTATGACTTCACCTATTGAAGGTGGGTCTTGATTAGTCTACAGGAGTCCTTTAAGGGGGAAACATTTTGGAGAAACCCTAGATGTAGATGCTCAGAGAACAGTTGCTTCAGGGCTGACAGAGCCGACACAAGACCAAGACGTTTGAAGATGAAGGACCAGCAGACATCACCATGTTCCCTCCTGTGAGATGCTAAGCAAGCCAGAACCCAGAGTTGTGTCCCACAGGAGCTACATGAAGGCCCACATATGCCAAGGGTGGAACCCAACAGGAATAGAGGCTGAGAGCAACAGAGCCCGGGACCAAGGGACCAGCAGAGGCCAGCCCCATGCCTTCCCAGCTGACAGAGGGGTTCCTGACCCATAGCCCTTTCTTGAGTGAAGGCAGCCTCTTGGGTGCCTTAGTTTGGACATTTTCACAGCCTTAGAACTGTGAACTTGTAACTTATTAAAGTCCCCTTTGGAAAAGCCATTCCATTTGTGGTATATTGCATTCTGGCAGTATTAGCAAACTAATACAGCAGGGTAGTAGCTCTTGGAATTTGCTTGGTCTGTGTACAGCCTCAGAGCCCAGCATGAAGTAAACTTTGAAAATGTCATCCTGGGAGTTGTCATTTTTATATTTATTTTAAAAATAAACAGTTTGCCACAGATGTGTCTTAGGCTTGCTATGGCTGAGGTGACCCGACAGCCCAGCAGCGTGGGCAGGGAGCCCAGCCCCTCCCGCCTGTCTCCGTATCCTGGAGTATCCTCACAGCACCACCCTACCTTGGGGCCCTCTCTTCACACTCCTCCATGTTGACTTCCTGCAGGATCCCTGTGTTGTGGGGTCTGCACATTCCACAGAGGGAGGTGCAGAGTGTCCCCTGGGGCTGAGCTGGGACGGGAGTGCTCGTCTGTCTTCGGAGCCTGCCTTAGCCCCATTGACTGGGGTGTGGGAGCCACAGTGCTTCCCAGGCAGTACCGGGCCAGCCGTCCCCTGCAGATGGACATGTGGACCATCGGGTGTGCTCCCTGTACCAGCATTACCTCCACCCAGACCTGTGGAGCAGAAGCCCCAGTGGGGCCCAGCTTGGTGTACACAGGGGCGGGGACCTGTCTGGGTGGTTAAATCGGGGATCTCCCAGCACCCCCAACCAGGGAAGAGGAGTTGGTAACACCCCACGCCTCTGCTTCAGGCAAAGACATTGCCTTCTGTTAGCTGCCCACCAAGGAAGTGTTTGGAAACGTTGGAGAGGACATTGCCCACTCTGCGTCAGCACAGGGAGGCGAGCCCAGATAGCAGGTGTGTCAGTGTGGGACAAGATGACACATGAGTTTCCTGAGAGGCTTAGACTTCTCAGTTCATCCAGTCTGGTGTAAAGTTTGCCTGGTCTACAAGAAGAGGGAGTTTTCCTGGCACTTGTTTCCACTCAGTTCACGGGACATCTTCAGTGCTTGCTTTGCAGCCCAGGCATGAGGCTGCTGCTCTCCCACTCTGTCCTCCTGGGTGGAGGAGTGTGAAGACTTGGGGTGCAGGCCCAGGTCTGGGAAGAATGGAGAGAGGGGGCTAGCATCACCACAGCTCTAGCTGAAGTGGCCAACAGCGGGGGAGGAAGCAGGCTCCAGTGTGTACCCGGTTGCCCTGCCCTGCAGTGGTGAAGAGGGGCTGACCGCTCCCAGTGCACCGCCTGGGCGGGAACCAAGTCGTGTCACTCACGCCTTGACTCAAAGTCAAGGTGGCAGAATTCTTACACGGACAGCAGGTGAGCAATGGTCAGGTTGGGAAGGGTGGGGAGGGGCATGGGGCAGAGGAGGGCAGCCCGAGGGAGAGCTGTGTGCCGAGGGTCCCTTCTAATCTGATTGCAGTTGTGGTTCTACAGCTCTGCACGAGAACAGGGCAGAGAGCCACACACATACAGACACACGTGAGAACACAGAAGTACACAGGCACACGCCTGAGAGAGCAGAGAAAAAATACAGACACACTTGAGAATACAAAAGTACACAGGCACACGCATGAGAAAGCAGAGAAACGCACACAGAGACGTGTGAAAAGTCAGAGAACCACATACACAGACATGAGAAAGCAGAGAACCACACACATACAGGCACATGCATGAGAAAGAATTACACAGACGCATGTGAAAAAGCAGAACCACACAGACACGTGCATGAGAAAGAATCACACAGACACCTCAGAAGGCAGCAGAGAACCGCACAGGCTCACCCGAGGGGTGTGTCAGACTGTTGAAGTCTCAGTGAGACGGCATCATGCCGGTGTCGATTTCATGGCTGGTTTTTGTGCCATAATAAATCTAACACGTGTCCATGGGGAAAACTGGGAGTAGACTTCATTGTGCTATTTTTGCAACTCATGGTGTATTTGGAAATATTTCAGAATACAAACGCTTGTTTATTTTTAATTTGAGATGTAATCACATCCCACTCCAACCATCAAGCACACAATCACTAGATCACTGTATCATCGTATTGCTGAATGTACAACTCCAGGGTCAATGTTAGAACATTGTCATTACTCCAGAATAGAAATTAGAATAAACTAAATAAAACCCAAATTCTTCTCTATGCCTTATCCATCTCTATTTCTGGCCCATAGTATTGGTTTATTACATTTGTTACTGTTGATGAAAGAAGATTAAAATATTACTGTTACCTATAGTTCATAGTTTGCAGTAGCTGTTTATTCCCATATACTCCTCTTATTTTTTTTTTACAATTGTAGTGGTTCATGAAAGAACATATTTACATACATGAATTTAAACGACCACTCTCAACAGATTCACTTATGATATGCTGCTATTTCTTTTAATCCCAAGGATGAGCTGTCATCACCTCTGTCCACTGCCATTTAAATTCAGCCTTGTGAACAGTTCTGTGCATGTTGGGTAACTTCCCTCTTCTCTAGCTTCTGTCTCTCTAGATGCGCTATGTTCCACATTTTTTCCTGTGCGTGACTTTATTATATCACTGATCTCACCAAACACTGGATAAAGGGGGTCAGTCACAAGGTTTTTGCAGTCACACGGTCACAAGATAAAAGTGATACAGTTCCATGATCATTATCAAAGGTCCAGCCTCCTGGGTTGTAGCTCAGCAGTTTCAGGTATTTCCTTCTGGCTGTTCTAATACACTGAAAACTAAAGAGAAATACCTAAGTCAGTACTGACTAGATGAGGAGTCAGCACCCATCTTCATTTGTTAAATCCTGACTTCTCTGTTACACCGCCTCCTGCTCACCTGCCCACCATCTTCAGAGGTATTTTGGGCAATGGCCACTCTAACTTCTTACTGAAAAGGGGTGCTGGCATTATGGGTAGGGGGATGCAGCTGGTTGATGCTCTTGGAGAGACTGGGGACTCTGGGTTTCAGGGCTTACCTGGCCTAGGAACCATCTGGAGATTGTAGGTTTCTGAAAAATAAGTTTAGTGAGTGAAACTTTTATAGCATCTCAGGTAGAGCCCAGGTGTTCTTTAGGGTTTTCAGGAATACTGTTAGTTGAGGCTTGGCCTACCATGGCAATTTGTAATATCTAGCTGAGGTTTGCAGCCTCCAGAATAGTTTCTAAACTGTTTATTTGAACTCTCTCGGCCACTGATACCTCATTTGTTACCATTTTCTTCCCCCTTTCGGTCAGGAAGGTGTTAAAATACACACATTTTATAAACAGTAGGAAGGCCCCGGCCCCAGGTAGTCTGTGACCCATTGCACAGCTCCTTATTTGAAGATTGGAATCTGAGGGGCTTCAAAAACTGGACAGGCCGCCCAGTCCGGCCTGAGTGAGAGGTCGGGTCAGGTCCCTAGGGGCAGGCAGTACTCGTTAGGGGGCCAGCTCTTGGGGAGCCATGGGGAGCCATGCCCCGCAGTCAGGCTGCTCTGCCCTTCCTACACTGCTCCTTAGCCTTGCTTTCTCCCTCCCCACTCTCTCCCTCCACACCCTTTGTTCCTGCTACTGTTGTGCAGGTTCTCACGCACCTGCTGCCTTGGCGTCCTCAAGAAGGAAGCCCTTTCGGAAATGGAGGGCAGGGGCCTGGCAGTCCCTCCAGGATGAGCCTGTGCACTGCTTCCCGGGAGCCGCCCACGTGCCTGTCTCCAGGGGCTGCTCCCTACGGCGCTGCTCCCTGGGCTGGCTTCTCTTTCTGGGTTCATTTCAAAAGTCAGTTATTTTAGGGCCTTGTCTTTGCATCAGCATAGTGGATTGTTTCCTGTACTCTCCAGTCTTGGAGCCCATGTGGCGTTTGGTCACCTGACCCCATGCTCTGACTCATGTTCTAGAACACAGCACCAAAGGAAACTGGCGTCTCACCTCTAAGAAGTACCTTGGAGATTCTGGAGTGATTTGTGTGGGAGTGGGGTGGGATGTAGGTGGCGTCTCTGGGAGACTCAGGGGCCTCTCGGTCCTGTGCCCTGCCAAGCTGTCGCAGGCCCCAGCCTTCCCTGCCGGCCCCCGAGCTAACGAGGCCACACAGTGGGTTCGCAGCCATCTGTGCTGTAGTGCCAGGTCTGACAGGCGCCACGCTGGGTCCTCTAGTGTTTCTTTTAGATGTCACTTTTGTTAAAGGACTTAATGGGTGTTTGACTGTATCTGTCAGCATCAGCTCATTAGTAATTTCTTCAGTTAACAAAAGCTGGATCGTGGCATCTTTCTTTTTCTTTTTAAATTTATTGTGAGACTTATCAAACAGAGAAAAATAGAAATGTGCAGTGAGGCCCCATACCCGGCCTTTAGTGACCCCGTCCACTCCCCACATTCTTCCTACGCCCCAGTGGGTTGTTCTGGGAGACCCAGGGTTTATATGTACCCTGAAATGTCTTTTTACATTTAGAGAAATAGCACAGTACCGCGTAACACCTAAGGTGTTAATAGCGTCCAGTGTCCTTCCCAGTTCACATTTCCCTGACCTCTGTGTAACTGCCTTTTGGCAGTTGCCTTAGATCAGACCCAGTTAAAGTTCATCAGTGTCTCTAGTAGTGGTTTCTGATCTTGCTTTCTCAGGAGGAAACCTTGTGCGTAGTAAGCCTCAGATGGCATTCAGGCGGGAGGGTGTCGTGGTCACATCCTTCTGGCCCTGGGAGGCAACGTCCATGGCCCTGGGGTCAGCAGTGCAGCCGGAGCACCCACTGAGGAATGCCGGTCAGAAGCAGCGGCTGCAGGCTCCTCGGGCCCTGGAGGCCACCCCGTTCCTGGGCCCTGCAAGGGGAGGCCCCACCCTCAGGCTGCCGCGCCTGTTCTCTGTCCCCAGGCATGGGCACCACTGACCACGTGATAGTCCTTGCGTCCACCAACCGCGCAGACATCCTGGACAGCGCGCTGATGCGGCCAGGCAGGCTGGACCGACATGTCTTTATTGACCTTCCCACCTTGCAGGTCAGCACTCTGGTCGGGGTGGTGGGGGATCCCTTTTCCCACAACCCTCCCCCCCATACCTGGGTTTGGGTGGGTGGGGGCAACCCGCAGTCCCTAGTAGCCCAGGCGGCCTGAGCGGTCACTACCCAGTGCATCCATCCCTCAGGAGAGCCACGGGGCTGTCCCTGGCTCACTGCTTTCCTCTGCGTTCTGCGGTGGGTTTTGTTTATCGCTGCTGTTTTCTCTACCCTTAAACAGCTGGGGTTGGATGTGCTGGTGTGGGTTAAGTTTAGAGAATGTTACTTGAAACCGAGTCCAAGAGGAAAGGGAGGAGAAGCTCCGCTAGCCCTCCCACAGCTTCTTCCATCCAGGCGCCTCCAGGGTGAGGAGAGCCCCACCTGCACTGCCTCGGGCCTTTTGGGGGTCCCCCTCCTGGTAGACTAGCCTGTGGGACAACCGCAGGGTGCCCCCAGCTGTCTGGGATAGGAACCCCATGTAAGGAGGTTGTGGGATGGGGGTGGGCCGGGCTGTGTCGGGTGGCTACGTCCCCTCCCCAGGCTGCTGCTGGCTGGGCCAGTGAAGATGGCCATCAGGAGGCCGCCCCCAGTTGCCTTGACCTCCACTTCTGGCCGGGTCAGAGTGCACATGTAAACGTGACCTGGCCCTGTCTGCTGCGTTCTCTCTTCGTTCTCCTCCAGTCCCTTGCTTTGTAGGATGCTGCTCCTGGCGCAGAGTTAGTTTCACACAACAGCATAGCCCTGATCTAGATGCCCAGGGCGCTCTCCCCAAGCCCCCACATCTCTTGTCCACAGGGCGTGGCTGTAGAAGTGCCTCTGCTGCCCGCCTGGAGTGTTGCCAGGCAGGACCCAAGCATGTTGTTTCCTTTCTCTGCTGTGGCAGGAGAGGAGAGAGATTTTTGAACAGCACCTGAAGAGTCTGAAGCTGACGCAGACAAGCAGCTTTTACTCTCAGCGTCTGGCAGAGCTGACGCCTGGATTCAGTGGTATGAAAGCTGTTTCCCTTCCAGCACATTCTCCACCTGCAGCCCCACGTTAGTGAGAGCCTCTCCTGCCCCAAACACAGCCCTGGGCACAGGACACTTGCACCGTCCCAGTCCTGCGCATGGGCACCCTCTGCCTGCCCCTGGGGGTCCCACTGTCCTCACAAGCCTGGGGGAGCAGGAGGCCATCAAGCGCTCAGCATGATTCTTATTCCCCCATGGTAGAAAACCAGGTAATGGCTGTTCCTCCTGGGTTCGGGCTGCCGCAGACACTGGCCAGCATCCCACAGGGCTGTGTCTGTGTCTGAGGCCTCCTGGCCCTGCCCTTTGCTCTGTGGGAAGGGCTCAGACCCTCCGGCCCCACTGCCCCCCGCACCCCAGGCTGCCCAGCATCGGGCCGTGTGCCTTGGGCTCATTCCATTCAGGAAAAATAAACAGTGCAAGTGAATTTCTTTTTCTCTATGACTCCCAGTTGAAAAAAATAAAAAACCCTTTATTACTATGTAGTTTCTTTCATTTTGGTTATTTTTTTGTTTTTAATTAAAGCCCTTAACTAGAATCTTGTGGGTACGGGAGAGCCTTAAATTTCATCAGTGTCTGTATGAAATACCAGGTGGGCGATCCATGAGATGGCACTCAGGTAGACCCAGCTCTTTGGTCTTGTCACTGTTATGAGGGGCTCAGATCTAATAGAACACTAGCGCCCCTCCCTGCTCAGCATCCCCTTCCCACTGTCTGACACTTACCCATTTTGCTTCCCTGTCCTTTTGTGCACGTTCCTCCTGCCCGCCCCCTTTCCTGGGGATCCCTGTCCTTCTGTCTCTGTTCCTCCCAACAGACCCATGGGTCCAGGCCGTGGGCCCACCTGTGTGCTGTCTGTTGACAGGTGCAGATATAGCAAACATCTGTAACGAAGCCGCTCTCCACGCTGCGCGGGAAGGGCACAAATCTGTGCACACGCTGGACTTTGAGTACGCCGTGGAGCGCGTCCTTGCAGGTAGGGGGCCTCGTTCTCCTGCTGCAGCCTCGGTCTGGGCATTGTCCAGAGGAAGGCTGGTCACACCAGAAGCCAACCTGGAGCTGGGTGGACAGAGCCGAGGCTAGTCTTGGATGTCAGTCGACCGGCAAGTAGCAAGGAGCCCCTGATTTTGAGTCAAGTCTTTACAGTGTAGCCTACTTGTGTTTTGTTTGAAACACCACAGATTTACCTAATAGTGGATATACTCTACAAATTAAAAATAGAAAAACCTGTTGCAAAGCCAGAAAGAAAAAGCAGATGACTGGGCACTGGCAGTAGAACTGGCCAGAGGGTTGTACGTTCACTGTCAGGGCACGTGGGTGCCTTCAGGTAGGGGAACTGACTATGAGAGACTGGAAGTGCCACCCTCGGACGCAGGAGGGCACACCATGCCGGCCGTGCCTTGCTCCAATCCGTGCTGCCTCTTGCACAGATGCCAGTATGCCCTGCTGCCCACTGTCCCACCAGCTTTTGTGCCCACTCTGCTGACTGCTGAGTCCAGGGCTCTGGACAGTCACACAGGCAGGGGGGCGGGCATGAGGGTATGCCAGCCGTGCTCTGCCATGCTGCTCCAAGCCGGATCCATGGACTTGCAGGTATAAGCATCTAGAAACCCATGGCCCCAGGGTGGCTGCATCCAGATGGGGGCAGTGTACACTTATAGAACTGAGTTTAGAGTCAAAACCGAAAAAAGAGCCTGACTGTTGGCTACAGGTGGTGTGAGAAGCTGGAAGCCATGAGTAGGCGTAAACCTCTGTGACCTGTTCCCAGAGGCAGTATCTCGTCACCTACTCCCCCACACCCCCCGAGCCTTGCCTGTCCCTCCCACACCATTCTCTGGGTGCGGTGGCAGCCCAGGCTTACCGGGCAGGTAGGAATGGTGCGGGTATGTTAACAAAGGTTGCAGAGGTCAGCATTCATGGAAGTAGAGAAGAATCTCCTCCAGCCCTGTCTTCCATGAGTTTCCTTTCAAGTTGCAGCAACAGTGGGGTGTGGTGTGGGTGGCAGCTCAAGAGAAGTGCGGGTGGCAGATGCCCCGGGACCACCATGCTTGTGTGGCCTGGCAGTAGCACCCTTGCTTCTTGTACTCTTTTAGGGACTGCCAAAAAGAGCAAGATCCTCTCAAAGGAAGAGCAGAGAGTTGTTGCGTTCCATGAGTCAGGCCACGCCTTGGTTGGCTGGTTGCTGGAGCACACAGAGGCTGTGATGAAGGTGAGCCTCTGGGAGCGCACAGCTGCCCTGACAGCTGCCTCTGACGTGGCGCAGCACGTGTGCTTCATGGGGGCGGCAGCTCCGCGGAGGGGCTGGGGCGGAAGGGGGCTGCCAGCTGACTTCAAGGGCTCCCTGTCCTCGCTGGGTACGCAGTCTCTGAATTAGGCATTGCCAAGTTCATTGTCACCTCTGTGTTCATGTAACGAAGGTTGGATAAAAGCAAGTTTAGAACGTGTTTTTAGAAATACTGCTCTGGGAAACATTTGCGACTTTAAAAAATTTCATTTATATTATAAAAGATTCTACAAAGTTTCCATGCACTAGGGTAACTTTCCAGAACCTGCAACCTCTGTATGGGTCCCTGGACCAGATAAGTTCTGAAATGTAGGGTGACTAGCCTCTCCAGAACAGCTACTAGTTCCATCCCCCTATCCCACGTTATCAACAGCTCTTCCAACATGAGCAAGTTAGAATGAGCATAGCCCAAATACCCCTAAAGAATGGGAGAAAAAACAAAGGTGATGGTGGAATTATACAGAGAAGGGTCAGGTTTAATAAATAAGTATGATTGCTGAATCACTATATTATTTTTCTAGTCTCCAATATTTTAGAAAAGCTAGAAGTAAAACCTGAAATT
>PVIY010049027.1:0-16969 GCA_004026745.1 Myrmecophaga tridactyla | reverse complement strand
CTTGTGTCTGATGCTCCTTTCAGCTACTATATCAACAAAAGAGTAGAACATATGGAATAAAAATAAATAATAGGGGGAACAAATGAAAAAATAAATTTAGTTTGAAATGCTAGTGGTAAATGAAAGCAAGGGGTAAGGGGTATGGTATGTATAATCTTTTTTTCTCTATTATCGTTTTATTTCTTTTTCTGATGTCTTTATTTCTTTTTCTAAATCGATGCAAATGTTCTAAGAAATGATGAATACGCAACTATGTGATAATATTAAGAATTACTGATTGTATATGTAGAATGGAATGATATATTAATGTTCTTTTGTTAAGTTTTTTAATTAATAAAAAAGTTTAAAAAAAAAAAAAGAATGGCTGTTAAACTGGATTAGGTGACAACATGTCTCCACCCATTTGGGTGGGTCTTGATTGGTTTATTGGAGTCCTGTAAAAGAGGAAACGTTTTGGAAAATGGGAGATTCAGAGAGAGCAGAGCAGAACGACATAGCCACGAGAAGCAGAGTCTACCAGCCAGCAACCGTTGGAGATGAAGAAGGAAAATGCCTCCCGGGAAGCTTCATGAAACAGGAAGCCAGGAGAAGAAGCTAGCAGATGATGCTGTGTTCGCCATGTGCCCTTCCAGCCAAGAGACAAGCCCTGACTGTGTCTGCCATGTGCCTTCTCACTTGAGAGAGAAACCCTGAACTTCATCGGCCTTCCTGAACCAAGGTATCTTTCCTTGGATGGATGCCTTTGATTGGACATTTCTATACACTTGTTTTAATTGGGACATTTTTCTCAGCCTTAGAACTGTAAACTAGCAACTTACTAAATCCCCCTTTTTAAAAGCCATTCCGTTTCTGGTATATTGCTTTCCAGCAGCTAGCAAACAAGGACAGAATCTTTCCAAAGCTGGGCCTTTCTGTCTATCGCACCATAGTTCATTCAGCTTCCTAAAGCCAGGGCATCTCTTTGACCTGTGTCTCCATGTAACACAACAATGTTCTTGCATTTTTTAATATCCCCCAACTCTTCCATCTTTGTCAGCAAGTTTGCACATTCCTGCATGTACTCTCTCAGCTCTGTGCTTTCGTTATCTTTCCCCATGTGTAACTCCCTAGTGAGAAGTTGTACACAGGGAAAGAAACACTAAGAAACAATTAACTTTGTTAGCAACATGTGCACGCATTCTCTTGGCTCTGTGCCTCCTTCATCTATGCCCACTATAAAACCCTGTCTCCCCAGCTCATCAATGCAGGTTGTTTTCACATGGTGCCCTGAATTGACCGCCTTCAGAGCAACTAGACTCCTCTCCTGTATGTAAGTCCCCTGATAAAATTCATGTCTCAGTCAGTGCCTAGAGTTTTCTTTAGTCTTTCAGCCAAGCTTCACACCCATTCTCCTTCCTTACGCACAGAGGCCTCCAGCTCCCTCGTGACACTCAGCCTCAGAACAAGGGTTTGGATTATGTGCAGGAAAACAGAGTCCCTTTCTGGATTCAGAGAGAGCCAACTTGTGTGGATTAGATGCTGGTGAATACCTCACTCAGTGTAACCAACTAAGTCACAGATTGGATTCAATTCAATTCAGCAAACATTTATCAAGCATCTCAGAGCTAGCCAATTTCTCTGTTCTATAAGTACAGTGAAGCTCAGCCTTCTCTCCAGATTGGAGTTATTTGTATTTCAAGGCACAAAGATAGGTTTTAAGTATCTGTAAAGTGTGGTAATTGATGCCTCATGAGGGTGTGCATGGACTGAGGCCAAAGAAGAGTTGGAATAAACAAAACAAACAAACCAACAAATCATGATCACTTAAAATATCAACTAACCCGGAAAAAGAGTTAGGAAGAAGGTAAACATTGCCTGATATTTTACCCACAATGAGATAACTATGTTATTACGTTGATGACCATTCTTTCTTTGCATCTCTTTATTCCTAAAAATATCTGTATATAGCACAAATAAAAGTCATTGCAGGCTATGCCCTGCCTTGAACATTATGCTCCATAAATGTAGAGATGTTTATAGTTCCCTTACATATGCCATGCTATTTGTTTATCATCTCTCTGACTTTATTTATGCCTTGAACTCTGTTCTAGTTTGCTAGCTGCTGGAATACACACCAGAAACGGATTGGCTTTTAATAAAAGGGGATTTATTTTGTTAGTTCTTCAGAGGAAAGGCAGCTAACTTCCATCTGAGGTTCTTTCTTATGTGGGAAGGCTCAGGGTAATCTCTGCTGGCCTTCTCTCCAGGCCCCTGGGTTCCAACAGCTTTCCCATGTAACACAACATCTCCAAAGGCCTAGGCTGAGCTGTGAGTGCTGAGATGAGGTATGCTGAGCTGCTTGGGCTGTGCTAAGTTGAGCTCTCTCGTTTAAGCACCAGCCAATTAAGTCAGACGTCATCCATTGCAGCAGGCATGCCTCCTAGCCGACTGCAGATGTAATCAGCAACAGATGAGGTTCACGTACCATTGGCTCATGTCCACAGCAACAGAACTAGGTGCCTTCACCTGGCCAAGTTGACACCTGAATCTAACTACCACAAACACCCTTTTCCATTTTCTTCACCTGAGCAACTCTTATTCCCAGACAGACCTCCCATTGCAGCTGAACCAGCAGGTAGCATGTTTTATTGGCATTATCTGTATATAGGTTGATTTCCCTCCCTTAGACTATAACCCTCCTGAGGGTAGGGTCTGAATCTTATCCATCCTTAACATGCCCAGCATTTGTCTCTCTTTTGTGTGTGTGTGTGTGTGTGAGTGATTCCATTTATTTAGTTATAAAATAGACAAAACTAACCTATGGGGGTAGGGCTTAGATTAGGTTTCACTTGGGGGAAGGTATCTGGAAGGTAGTATGAAGGAAACTTTGGGCCTCTTCTTGAAACCATAAAGCTGAAGAATTCTCAACAGAAAACTCACATTTGATGACAATGCTTGTGATATCCACAGTCAAGATCCACAGATGGCCTAACTTGTGTCTTTCATAATTCCCATAAGTGGACACAGAATATAATTGTCAGCCAGAACCCTAGGTGCAAGGCATTCTGGAAGGTCTAGTGTTCATAGCCATTCTCTTTTTGGTTCTGCAGGTGACAATCTAGGGTCTAGTTTTGAGACTGACGCTGGCAGTGATGGATGCCACGTCTCTGGCTGAACTGAAGTTTGAATAATAACATTTGTTTCAGGAGACAATCCTTTCAGTTGCTCTGGCTTTTTAAATGTTTGATGATTTTTGGTTCTATGCTTTCTTTTCTCCTTCAGAGTAAAAAATGGCAGTCGGCAGTTCAAGCACTGGAAAGCTCTCTTGTTCCAGTGCCACCAAAAATGATTCACATATGATGCTGCTGCTTTGAAAATTTTTAGACAAAACGGACACAGGAAATTTTTAGGGTTTTCATGGCAGGTTCTAAAATGCATGTCCACATCAGCAAAGGCCGATGGTCTGTAATTGCAAACTCGGCACACATATGGCATCTCACCAGGTATGTTATTGTTTTTCATATTTTGTAAGAGAATCTGGTCTGTTTCAAATGACAGTTCACAGATATTACAAACAGGAGAGGGTTGCTGGGGGGTGTGCCCAGTTTCAACGTGATACTGCAGCTGGAAAGGAGTGGAAAACTGCTGGTGGCAGTGCTGGCAGGTGGTGTGGACTTCTCAGCTGTCACCCCTCTGCTTCTCAAGCTCCAAATGGTGCTTCATAAACTTCACGTTTTTTAGAACTTTCAAACAGCTGAGACAGTTAAAGTTTGAGTGACTCTTCACTTATGGCCCCCCATCTCCTTTATGCTGTCCATAGTAAAACTTAGGAAGTAACATGATCATATCTCTTTTCTTGGAATCCACAGTCTTGTTCTGACTTACTAGGCTTGAAAAGTCTGTTTTTGCCAGTCCTACAAGGCTATTTTCTGTGTCCTGTGTCACAAGATCCAAACATGTTTAGTCATTTGCACATGCCCTTAGAAACAATCTTCCATTCTGAACATGGTTTAATGTGGTAGGAACACCTTTTGAGGGTATACAAGTGTTCACTATGGGGACGACACCTGAAAGGGTACCTGAAGAATGTTCCCTGGGGGTCCCAACACTGACTTTAGGCCTTTTGGGTTTTGCACTGTTTATATCAGAAGGGGAAGGTTGCTATCAGAAGGGGAAGGTTGCTTTGAATCATGAGGACTTTCATCCTTGCTTCTGACAGAATGAGCAGCTCCAACCACACACTGAGTCCATGGTGTGGGCAAATCTGAGGCATTTAGGGGCATGACCTGTGGTGGGTTCCTTCGGCAACCAGGTTTAGCCAAATGCTCCATAATCACAGGATTATCTGTTGACCTCAATGCAGGTAGAGAAACTGGCCAGTTGGCCACTGCCCTTGGTAATGGGGTCACATGGTTTGAAGGTTTCAATGCTTGGGTGGTTGCCTGACCCATATGACCCTTCCTTTTTGTAGAACCTGAGCCTGGGATAACTCAGTTCAAAATGTTTGAAATGACAGGTTTTGCACTTGAAACCATCTTGACAAAGAGAATCGCAGGATCTTCACTTTCATGTTCCACCCCAATGAAGATCAGCTCAGCATCTTCATCATCTTGGCATTTGGAGTCTTCTCCATCCCTCATCGGTGGCGCTGGCTCCTGTTCCTTCTCCCTCGAGAGATGTGCCATTTTACAATTATTGTTTTGCTTGATTGAAGTCAGTGGTTACTTCAACTTTCAGAGCTTTCTTTTTATAAATTGCTACCCTCTCCATGTATGTGGGTGGGTCCTCTCTCCTAGCTGAGGTTTCTTGGCTTTAGACACGAGCTTCCATGGTTCTCACTCTGCAAACTCCAATTTGTCTGAATCTAACAGTTCCTGAAGATGTGAGTCCAGGTGATTTGGTGTGGCTCTTCCACTCTGTGGCCCAGGGAGGGCAAAATTTGCATCCTCGGAGCAATTCCCCAGGGTGCATCGAGTCGCTGCTGCGTCTACAGGACTCTCACCTAACTCTGCAAAATGTGTCTTCGGTCGGGGCGGGAGAGTCCAGCCCTGTTTAAAGCCCACATAATGCCATCGCCAACCGCCATGCTGGGCTCCTAGCACGTGCCTTGGCCGGTTTCTCCAGTTTAGATTCAGGGGCTGATGTGCAGCGTGATGGCCTGACCTCCCACCCAGACTCAAATCCCAGCATTTGTCTCTTGATATTAATTAGTTGAAGGTTAAGCAGTCATGAAAAGAAGACTCACGCTTATAGTGATTTAAATAAAAATAGTTTATTTCTCTCTCACATGGCAGTCCAGGTTGGCAAAGGATCCTGGCCATATGGCCATCCAAGGACTCAGGTTCCTTCCATGTTGTTGCTTCCCCATCTACTAAGGCTTCGACCTCATTTGCTTGGTGGAGGCTGGATGGCAGGTGCACATGTGTTCCAGCTTGCCGGAAAGGGGAAGAGACTGTGGAAAAGCAAAAGCCCAGTGCCTTAAAGCTCAGACCCAAGGTGGCCCTCATCACTTCTGCTCCCATTCCGCTGGGGAGAGCTCGGCCACGTGTCACCCTCGGCTGAGGGGGAGGCTGGAATGTGGCCTCCATGCTGTGGCCCTGTACAGCCCCACAACTCCTTCTCTGTGAGTTCTGACGTCTCTAAAGCTCTGAAAACAAAGGTTTTTTTTTTCTTTCTTAGATTTGTCACAAATGCATGTGGTGGTGAACTCGGACTTGAAATAACGTGAGGAATTTACAGAGGTGCTTGTAAATTGCCTTTCTCTAAACCAGTCAGAGTAAATATCCACGTCTTTTGTTTACACAGACACCACTGAGGAAAATGATAATATACAGTGTATGCAGCATATCCCGTTTCTGAAAACTGAACAATTCTGAATTTCAAGACAGCACTGATCTTTGTCCCAGGCAAGCGGGTCCCACACTTCAGAAGGGTCGTTCCCCACTAGCTGAGGGGTCTGGGAGGTAAAAGGATGGTCCTGCCGACAGCCTAAGCACCCTTCCCTCCAGACATTCCTGGGACACTAGACTTTGCTAATTTGCTGCCCACATGGTCCCAAGCCTGTGTGGGACTCCTTACTGGGTGTTTATGCCACTGGCCTGTAAAATCCAATGCCCAAGAAATGGCCTAAGAAGAGCTGTTTGCAGCAGGCGTGGTTGGAGGCTGGTGGTGCAGGCTGAGGGGCCCAGGCACGTGGTCACGAGGCTCCTGAGTTGAGGCAGAGCCGGGACAGCAAAGACAAAGGGGAGAGGGGCAGCCATCCCAAATGGCAAAGTTGAACTTGAAGGAATCTTGTTCTGGTTCATTCAACTGCGAGTGGAGGAACAGGGTGAAAATGCTCAGCGTGGCTGCCGCACGTGGTGAGGAGAGCAGCTGAAAGAGGGGATCGTTAGAGGTTGGGTTAGAACTTCTGCCGCGACCCACCCGCGGGCTTCCCAGCTTGTGACACGCTGCCCCGCGGACACGCGAAACGCGCCCCTCTGCCTGAAAATGTTATCCCCCAGCACTGGGGGGCGGGTGCTTACAGGACAGGAATAGTTTTCTCCAAAGGAAATCTCCTCCAAAGTCCCTCCCCTCCGAGCTCTTGACCCCTTTATATTCTCAAAGTAAGTGAAAGGCTTCAAGAATCACGTAACAGATTCTTTGTCATTTCTCCTGAAAGTCTGCACAGAGTGATTCTGCCTCTTTACCTTGCTATTTTGTGTGTGTGTATTATGTATGGCGGGGTCACATTTCATTATTTTTCCATGTGGGTATCCTGTTATTGCAGCACCATTTGTTGAATTTTTGTTTGTTTGTTTGTTTTGGGGAAGTGCACGGACGGGGAATCGAACCTGGGTCTCCCACATGGCAGATGGGAATTCTCCCATTGAACTACCCTTGCTGTTTTGCAACTAATATGTATTGGTGCTTGGTGGAAATTTCAATTTAAATATCCTGCTGCAGAGGGATTGGATAAGTATGTAGATAAATGGGACAGAATATATATTCTTCTAGACGTGCACATATTTGATTGTTTACATGATATATATTGTTATATATTAGTCAGGGTTCTGAATTTTGTAACTCTAACAAGTTTCAGGGAAATAAAATGTAGTTTATTTTCTAACATAGTTGGTATGTCTAGGGAGCTTCAGGTGCTATTTGATTTAGGGGCTCCAAGAAGTCATTAGCTTGCTCAGATGACCCTATGTTCCTTCTTCCCTCTTTCTTACCCTCTACTTCTCTCCCTCCCTCATGCCTTCCATTTTTCAACTTGGGTTTCTTTTGGCCTCATACAGTTCCAGGCTCACATCATCTTTAGCTGCCCTGATTTAGGGCCCTTTCTTTCAAGCATGGGGTATTCTGATTGACTAGCCTGGATCGCTTGCCTACCTCTGTGTCCTTCTCTGTTTTTCTGTGTGTGCAGGCATGTGTGTGTGTGCGTGTGTGTGTGTGTGTGTGTTGGAGAGGAGGAATACAGAATTTTGCTTTTTATTATTTTTGATCATGTGTATGTATTATTCCTATAAGAAAAAGTTTAACAAAATATTTAATATTAAATAAATAAATATGGAACACCCACACCAAGAAATACACATTCAAGGGGCTCTATGTGCTGATGTCTAAAGGTATCCCCAACACATTATTAAATATGAAAACAAAGTATAGAGGTGCGCGGGGAGCTCACTGGCGGGATGCCCGCCTTCCATCCGGGAGATCCGCGTTTGAGTCCTGGACCGTGCACCACCACCACCCTCCCCAAAAAAAGCAAATTAAAGGTAAATTTATTAAAAAAAAAATGTGTAGAGCAACAGATGCAATATAATCTGGAGTTAAGGAAAGATTTGAAGTGAGTGTGGTTGCTAATTCAGAGAAAATGTTCAGAAAGCATATGAGGAGCAAAAGGAGGAGTAAAGGAATGTAGGATTTTCCAGGTTATTTTTTACTCTTCCACATGGTTTAGTTTTCCTTTTTTCTAACATTTTATGAAGATTCTCAAATAGAAAAGTTGAAAGTTTTACAGGGAACACCTGTATACCCACTCTCTAGATTCTGCCATTGACAATTTAGATTTTTATCACATGTCTATTTGTTCCACTTCTCACCCACCGTTCTATCGTATTTTTTATGCATCTCGGAGTAAATTGCAGACATCAATTTACTCTGAGATGTCCCCTTACATACTTCAGTATGTATATCATCAACTACCTCCTTGGTTTTTAAAATTAATTTGAGATCATTACAGATTTGCATACAGTTGTAAGAAATTTCCTGTACAGAGATCCAGTATATCATTTACCCAGTTTCTCCCAGTGGTTACATCTTGCAAAACTGTAGTACAATACCACAACCAGGACGGTGGCGTTGATACGGTCAGGTGCAGAACCTTCTGTCACCACAAGGGCCCTCATGCTGCCCTTTCACAGCCCACTCCCCTTTCCTCCTGCCTCCACTCCCTTCTTCACCCCTGGCAACCATTAGTCCATTCCTATAATTTTGTCATTTCAAGAATGTTATATATATGGAATCATACAGTTATGTAGACTTTGAGGATTGGCTTTATTTACTCAGCATAATTCTCTGGAGATTCGTTCATTGTGTGTATCAATAGTTTTCTCTTTTTTATTGCTGAGTGGTATTCCATGGAGTGGATGGAATAGCCATTGAAGGACATCATCTTTCCAAATTTGGGCTGTTATGAAATAAAGCTGCCACACTCACTTCAGTTTCTTGAATCTGTAGGTTTATGTCTTTTGCCAAATTTGGGAAGTTTTCAGCCATTATTTTTCGAGTACTTATCCCCCTCTTCCAGGATTCTGCTGTTCACAGTTCCACAGATCCCTGAGGCTTTGTTCTTTTTTTTTTTCCATTGTCTTTTCCCTGTTCAGATTGGGTAATTTTTATTATTCTATCTTCAAGTTCACTGATCTGTCCTCTTTCCTCTCCATTCTGCTTTTGAGCTCATCTTTTGAGGTTTTTAAAATTTTGGTTATTGTATTTTTCCATTCTAAAATTTCCATTTGGTTCTTCTTTGTATCTTCTATTTCTGTGCTGAGCTGAGACTTTCTATTTTTTCATTTGTTTCAAATGTTTTCATAATTGCTCATTGAAGCACTTTGATGATGGCTTCTTTAAAATTCTTGTCAGATAATTCTATCATCTCTATCATCTCAGTGTTAGCATCTATTGATTGCCTTTTTTTCAATCAGTTTGCGATATTCCTGGTTCTGGGTATGATGAGGATTTTCCATTGATACTGTTGGAGGCAATCTATTTCCCTGGAGAACCCTGACTGACAGAGTATCCCTAGACATTCTTGTATTATGCTGTGAGACTCTGGATTCTTATTTAAACATGTTTTAGTTGATTTTCCCTGGCCCTGCTCCAACAGGGGAAGTGGGGTCACCACCTCTTCATTGCCAGGCGGAGGCAGTAGCCCAGGTTCTCCACTCGGCCTCTGTTGACATGGGAGGGGTCACTTCTCCTCATTACTGCTGGAGAGGATCGGGGATTCTTGCTCCCCACGTGGTCACCACTGACACCTCGGTGGAAGAGTGCCTCTTACTGCTGGTCACTGGTGAAAGTCCCATCTCTCACTACAGCTCTGGCAGCACTCCAGTGGGGAGAGGGGGAGGGACATGCCATTGTCGCTATGGGCCATGGAAGTCCAGGTTCTCCAAGTGGTCTCCAGGGACACAGCCAGGTTGAGAAATCAAACACCAGCAAGGATGAAAGTCCCAGCTCCCTACCTGGCCATCCCCTGGCGGGAATGTTGGGGTACCTTGTGGTAGCCTCAGAGGCGGGAGCCTTGGCTCACCACTTGGCCATTGCTGGGGTGAGTGGGAGTTGGGGAGAGCCACCATTTTTTCTATGGTGCTTGACTAAAGTCGAGCAGTTAGTGTCCAAAAGTTTTCTGTCTTGCTAGGTTGTCCTTTTCCTGGTTCTTTGGCTAGAACTACAGACTTTTGTGAAGGCTTTTTTGGTCTGTGCCCATTGGGATTTCCAGGTTGCTGGGTTCTTCAAGCTGAGTCTGGAATATATGAGGCAAAAGAAAACCCAGGGAACTCACCAACATGTCATTCCTCTGGTCTCAGGATCCATAGCCAGTTTGTTTTCTTTTCTCTATCTTTCAGAATCTTCCTATGTTTGTTTTATGGAGAACGTCCAGGGTTTTTAGTTGTAGTTAGCAGAGGGGATAAGGAAAAGTGTTATTCCTCCATCTTCCCAGAAGTGTTGTCTCTCCCTCCTTGTTTTTAGAGAAGCCAAACTTAAGAGGCGTAGGGGCAAGCAGAAAGCAGTTTTATTCTTTCTCATGACTGTCCCTTTCAATCTTGTGTGGTCTCATTCTTCTCTCGGATGAATTATCAGGCAGATCCATAGACTTCCCGGTCACTTTCAGTTGTAAATATGTGTGTTTGTATTAACACCAGTACTCTGAACTCTAGTCCCATTTAATCTTTTCCCCCTCCCAGAGTGTGGGCCTAATTAAGGCCTGCCTGTGGTAGGAAAAGGAGTCTCAGTTAGCTTCTTCACTAATTTCCCTCCTTCTGCTCCCCCCACCCATTCTTTTTTTAAAATATTTTTACTGACAGATCTTCACACACATACAATCCATACATGGTGTGCAATCAAATCAATGGCTCACAATATTATCACATAGTTGTGTATTCATCACCACAATCACTTTTGGAACATTTGCATCACTCCAGAAAAAGAAATAAAAAAAAAAAAGAAAAAATTCATACATCCCATACCCCTTAACCCTCCCTCTCATTGACCACTAGTATTTCCATCTGCCTGATTTATTTTATCCTTTATCCTCCCCTACTATTTATTTATTTTTTATCCATATTTTTTCACTCATCTGACCATACCCTGGATAAAAGGAGCATCAGACACAAGGTTTTCATAATCACACAGTCACATTGAAAAAGCTATATCATTATACAATTGTCTTCAAGAATCGAGGCTACTGGAACACAGCTCAACAGTTTCAGGTACTTCCCTCCAGCCACTGCAATACACCTAAACTAAGAAGGGATATCTATATAATGCATAAGAATAGCCTCCAGGGTAACATCTCAACTCTGTTTGAAATCTTTCAGTCACTGAAACTTTGTTTTGTCTCATTTCTCTCTTCCCTCTTTTGGCTTTCTCAATTCCATGATGCTGGGTCCCGGCGAATCCTGGAAGTTCTGTTCCATGTTGCCAGGGAGATTTACATCCCTGGGAGTCATGTCCCATGTAGCGGGGGAGGGCAGTGAATTTACCTGCCGAGTTGGCTTAGAAAGAGGTCACATCTGAGCAACGAAAGAGGTTCTCTAGGGGTCACTCTTAGTCATAATTTTAAGTAGGCTTAGCCTATCCTTTGTAGTAATAAGTTTCATAGGGGCAACCCCCAAGATTGAGGGCTCAGTGTTTTGATTTGGTTGTCCCGCCCACCCATTCTTCATGCTGTGTCCGACCCCACCCATGTTGAAGTGACAGGGAGCAAAGAGAGATGAAAGGACTGAAAAAGTCCTTTATGATTGATACAGTTCAAATCAAGTTGGACCTCTTTAGGTATGGTCAGTATCCAAAAACTAACTCTCTAATTGGTCACTTATGTGGTTTTTTTTCAGAGCTCTCTGATCTTTGGTGATTATTTGGAATCAGAAACTAATTAGGCAACTCTTCTTGTTGGCCCTTGAATGGCCATGCCCACTTCTACCTGAATTCCTTCGCTCATGCTGTTTCATGGCTGGAATGCCTTCCCCTTCCTCTAGTCAAATCTTGCTCTTTCTTCAAGATGCAAGTAGCACCTCTTCCTCAAAGCCTCCCATGCCTCCTGTGACTATCTTCTCTTTTTGCCGCATCATTCCACCTTTCACTGTCTGGCTCTTGCTTTTCAAAGGCCTTTTCTTGTCTTTGCAGTGGGTATTTTGCATCTTGAAGGAGAGCGTAGAACCCAGATCCCAGCACCAGTCGTAAATAGCTACATGGCTTCAGGCACGTTATGTGACTTCTCTAAGCCTCAGCTCCTTCCCTGCACATGAGGAAAGTAACTACATTTCCACTGGATGTTCCTTCTGAGGATTCTGATAAGAAAGATGAAGTAGGAGAGTGAGCTGAGGAGTCTCAGGCATGCTGTCACCTACACAGAGTCATTCAACTGACATCAAAGAAGATCTTGCCCATCAGAGTCTGACCTTCTCAGCGACTTCCTGCAGGCCCAAACCTCCCAGAGCCATCTAGGACATGGTCATCTCCCTCTCAGCCTGGCCTCTCCCAGAGAGGAAGAAGAATCATGTTGATGCAGAACTGGAGATTTTGGCAAGAGAGCTAGTGATTGTGTTCTGCTTCAGCTCAGAGATAGGCTGAGAAAGCCACTCCAAAGCCAAAACAAGCAATTTCCTGGAAAAAGACAGCTGCACTGAGCCCACACTGGCCTAGATCCTGCCTCATTTCCTGGACTGGCTCCTCAGCTGGCTATTGAATGGCCAGTAAAGTAGAGCTTATGAGTCAACGAGCTTGGCCTTCATCACGGTCATGGTATCCAAGGACCAGTCAGTCTGGGATTTCATCTGTTGATGAACAAAGGAAGGGTAGGGGCTGGGGGGAGATGGGAATAATGCTCTCCAGAGATTTATCTGTGTCCTCTAATGTAAATATAGTCGTGGCTATGCAGGCTTCCCTAATGACATTCAGTTACCTGGATCTCTTGGACTCCCTTTATAATTTTTACCTTTTGTGAAGCTTTGAGAAGTCTGAATTATCTAGATAATCATGTACAAAGAAATCTCCTAAAGATGTGCAAGAGTTATAGGTCTGTTTAAGGTCTTTTGGCAATCAAATGACTGTACATTTCCAAAATTTGAAAGAAAGCTAAAAATTGTAGTTCCCAAACCAGATATTTTCTAGTGTCCAGATGTTCAATGGCATGTGAACCAATTGTCTGGATTATGAGTTGGTGTCTTCTTTATTCTTTCTTTCTCTCTCTCCCCCCATATGTTGGGTCTAACTCATCAGAGGCCTGGGGCAGAGGAGGGAGCTTCACCCAGGTTATCTGTTCCCAAGCCTCCCTGTTCCTCCATTCCTGCTTCCTCTTCACTACTCCCCTCTCCGACCCCAAATCCCCTTCACCCTGTACCACAGCAAATAAGGATCACATCTAGAAACAGCATTGCCCTTGATGGTTGTGTCTATATAGGCAGATCAGATCTATCTCTAAGGGAAAATTATCTAGATCATTCAAAACACTTCATTCCCCAGAGTAGAGTACTTCCCCCCAGGGCCACAAGAGAGCAAGGCCAGGGCAGGAAGTATAGAAGTAGGCTCCCATGTCTGCAGGAAAAAGGGCTGGGAAGTCAAGGGAGAGATAAGAGGGGGCATGTAAACTGATCAGCATCCTAGAGGTCTAGAGTGGAGATAATCTCAGATGTCAGATCTCACCAAAGACAAAAATGTAGACAAATAACTGAAGCCTGAGAAGACTATAAGTAGAAGAAATATGCAAAAGAAGGGGATAGAAATTAGGTGCTGCAAGAGAGAGTGGCTTACCCAGCTGGGTGGGTGATAGAATAGAACTTCCGTGTCACCCAGCTGGTTTTGATTGGGGAAAATACCCTGGAAGAAAGTCAGAATGAAACTCCCCTCACCCACACAAACACACCTTTTAATAAGTACTGTTGAATTCTTCTCTTTTGCAGATGTTCTACCAATTGAATGGAAGCAGTCTAGAGTGGGGAAGGGAGAGCCTCATCCTGTCATGGAACTGAATACCAACCTTTTCCTCTGGTTGGATTCATGAGGATACAGCTAAACTCAAGGCCAAAGTTCTTCCACCATCAATCTCAATTCCTGCCACAGCCCTGTCCCTTCCTTCTCAGAAGCTCTCCACACTTAGGATGGGGAAAGCTGGAGCCAAATCTGCACCAGCCATACTTCCCCAGAGTTAAGGGGGGAACCTAATGCTGAAGGCTGGGCTATCCCCTGGCATGTCTTCCTGCTACCAAGGGCAGGAGACACGTGTTCCCACTGGGCTACACTATCCCAGGGGGCTGCACTATCCGGGCTGCCAAGTTCTTAGGGATTAAGCTCCTGAAGGTAAATGGATATTGAGCCCTGAGAAGTACCAAGGAATCCTTGAGGACTGCTCCCTCGCTGAAGCTTCAAGTGGGGGAGGTGGTACTGAAGAGGGCCTCTACATACCCTGGAGAGGCAACTGCGACCAAGCTCTTGATGAACTCTCTGCTCTAGCTCCGTGGAGCCTCCTCATTGCAGAGTCCAGCAGACTCCATGGGGTTGGTCTTGTCTTGTCTGCTGTGTGGGCCCTTTGGGAAGGGGCATGGCTTTGGACATGTCTTACAAGGCACATACCCTCTCTACTTCTCTCTGTCCTCTCTTGCTCTTGCTGTCATTCTCTATGCCTCCTTTTCTCAGTCTTTTTTTTTTTTTAATTTGCATATGGGCAGGAGGCACCAGGGATCGAACTCCAGACCTCCAGCACAGCAGGTTGGAGCTCTGCCTGCTGAGCCACGGCAGCCGCCCCCTTTTCTCAGTCTTTTAAGTCTGATTTCTCCTTTTTCCTTTCTTGTCTCTCTCAACTTTTCTCCAGTGTGTATATTTTTCCCCAACTTTTATCCTATTCTTCCCTCCTCCCTCTTTCTCTCCCTCCCCACCTGCAGACCTCCCTATATCAAGAGGAATTTTATCACCCTCTGCAGGAACCGTCCCGCCATGTGCCATAGATGTGATGGGCTGATGACTCGCGGATGTTGTCATCTCACAAGCGCAGGTAGAACCTCAGGAACAGTCCCTGATGACTAAACCACTTCAGCTACCTTTTCTATATACATAGGAAACTACCCTTTTACAAACAGAATATTGTACTTACATTATTTTCTCAAGGTAGTATAACAGGAAGATGACATAGAGTTGTTTCTATATCAAAATTATTGCACTAGACCAATTTGTCTAAAGCATCATCTTGACAGGAATCTTACATTCATTTTTGGGGGGGGTACAGGAATAGGGGGTGCATAGGCCGGGACTCGAATCTGGGTCTCCTGCATGGCAGGTGAGCATTCTACTGAACCACTGTGCATCCCTTTTCACTTTTTCTAATACAATTAGAATACCCTTTGAAATTATCAACCAAATTTTAATGACTCTTTGAATCATTTTTAAAAGCTTTGAGAATCTTTCTTTCTTAGCTAGTTACCTGGTAACCAGGCCATTAACTTATTTCACAGATGAACTTTTAAATTTTATTATATTTTTATTTATTTATTTTTACAGCGAAGTTTTATAAACTACGTTTACAGAAAAATTACAAATAAAATAGTGTCCCCATATACTACCTTATTACACTTGTTTTAGTGTGGTACATTTGTTACAAATGATGAAACTGGCAATTCTAGTGGGTGTGAAATGGTGATTTTGATTTACATTCTGCAAATTTGATTTGCATTGTGGTTTTGATTTGCGTTGGCCTAATGGCTAATGATGTTGAGCATCTTTTCATTATTGGCCATGTGTACATCTTCTTTGGAGAAATAGCTATTCAAGTCTTTTGTTCCTTTTTAATTTGGGTTGTTTGTCTTTTGTTGTTGAGGTGTAAGATTTCTTTATATATTGTGGATATTAAACTTTCGTCTGTGTATAATTTTTAAAATTTGTTGTTGGATTTGTTTTGCTATGTTATTGAGGATTTTTCCATTTATATTCGTAAGAGATACTGGTCTGTAATTTTTTTCTTGTGGTACCTTTATCTGCCTTTGGTATTAGGGTGATATTGATCTCACAGAATGAGTTAGAATATGTTCCCTCTTCTTCAACTTTTTGGAAGAATTTGAGCAGGATTGGTGTTAATTCTTGGAATATTTGGTGAAAGTCATTTGTAAAGACATCTGGTCCTGGCCTTTTCTTGTTGAGAGGGCTTTTTTAAATTACTGATTCGATCTCTTTACTAGTTATTGGTCTGTTGACATCTTCTGTTTCTTCTTGAGTCATTGTAGGCAGTTTGTGTATTTATAGGAATTTGTCCATTTCATCTAGATTATCTAACTTGTTGACAAACAATTGCTCATAGTATCCTCTTTTAATACTTATTTCTGCTGTGTCAATAGTGATGACCCCTCTCATTCATCATTATAGTTATATGTGTCATTTCTCTTTTTTCTTTGTTAGTTGAGCTAAAGTTTTGTTGATTTTATTGATCTTTTCAAAGACCAACTTTTATTATCTTTATTTTAATTTATTTTCTATTTCATTTATCTCTGCTCTAATCTTCGTTATTTCCTTCCTTCTGCTCATTTTGAGTTTAGTTACTCTTTTTGTACTAGATGCTGCAGTGGTGAGTTTAGGTCTCTGATTTGAGATCTTTACCTTTTTTTTCTTTTTTTTCATGGGCAAGAACTAGGTATCAAACCCGGGTCTCTGGCATGGCAGGCAAGAACTCTGCCTCTGAGCCACTGTTGCGTGCCCTCTTATGTTTTTTGTTTTTAAAACATGGGCAGGTACCGGGAATCAAACCTGGGTTTCCCGCATGTCAGGAGAGAACTCTGCCACTGAGCCACCGTGGCCTGCCCCTTATCTTTTTAATATAAGCATTTAAAGCTATAAATTTCCCTCTCAGCACTGCCTTTGCTGCTTCTCATAAATTTTGGTATGCTGTGCCTGCTGGTTTGAAAGGATGTATGTCCCCTAGAAAAGCCATGTTTTAATCTAAGTCTCATTTCGTAAAAGCAGAATAATCCCTATTCAATACTGTATGTTTGAAAGTATAATCAGTTCATCTCCCTGGAGATGTGATTTAATCAAGCGTGGTTGATAAGCTGGATTAGGTGATGACATGTCTCCACCCATTTGGGTGGGTCTTGATAAGTTTCTGGAGTCCTATAAAAACAGGAAACATTTTGGAGAACGCAGGAGATTCAGAGAGAGCAGAGAATGCTGCAGCACCAGGAAGCAGAGAGTCCACGAGCCAGCGACCTTTGGAGATTGTGTTAGTTAGATTCAGTTGTCA
>PVIY010049026.1:0-16950 GCA_004026745.1 Myrmecophaga tridactyla | reverse complement strand
AGCAACAAAAGAAGTTCTCTTGGGGGTGACCCTTAGGCCTAATTTTAAGTAGGCTTGAACTATCCTTTGTGGGGTTATGTTTCATATGAACAAACCCAAGATTGGGGGCTCAGCCTATTCCTAGCCTTGATTCTTGAAGATGATTATATAATTATATAGCTTTTACAGTGTGACCTTGTGATTGTGGAAAACCTTGTGACTGATACTCCCTTTATCCAGTATATGGACAGATGAGTAAGAAAAAAAAAGACAAGGAATGAATAGATAATTAGGGGTGGTGGGGGTGGGGGTAATGGGATGTTTTGGGTGTTCTTTTTTACTTTCTTTTAAAAAATTAGAATATGAATATATTACTTTATTATAAAGGCCCACAAAAATGAATGAGAACATTAGCACTGTCCTTCTGATGTGATTAAGTATACACCTGACCCATACCGTGGCAGGAAGCAGAGGTGAGGGCTCTCAGAGCTGGTACAAAGTGTCCACTGAAGAAATCCTCATTCACAGAACAGAGGATGTTGCCTTGGACTTAATAATCTCTGCTGCATGCTCCAGCCAGGTCTCTATGACCTTCCCAGAATCCTTAATCCCAACACCAGCTGACCTTCTTTTCCTTTGTCACTCTTGACTTCATTAAGGTCTAGGCCAACTGCCCCACTTGCCTGGCTGCCTCTGGAATCCTACAGCACATCTCTTTGGTATGCTGCTGCCCTGCCACCCTCGGGGGCAGAAGTGGGATTTGGTGAGAGAACATAACATCACATTACCAGAAACAAACAGTGGTGTTACATTAGTAACTATGGTTGGACATACACCTAACAACCTCACAGAACATACTTTCTCTCTAAATGACCCAGAATCCCCTAGAAAGCAAAGAAAACCCCTTGATTGTTTAAGCATTTTTGGAGTAATTCCACATGCCAGGCACAGGGACACAAAGTAGACAATGTTTCCTTCCATTATGCCCTCTTCCATTATGCCCTCTTGTATGCTCGCAAACAGTAGGTATCCAGGAAGCCAGAGGATGATAGCTGGAACCAGATCTCTGTCCTGGCTCTTCCCTGCCTGTGAAAGTGGCCACGACTCTACTTCTTCTATTGGGTATTGGATTATTTTCAAAAGAGAGAATAAGAAGATTGGGGAGGGGGAGTAAAAATCCTGTAAAACAAAACAAAAAACAATCTAACAATCCAGAAACTACAATTTTATAATAATAAAAAGTAGCTGAAAACACTACATGCCAGAACAGACAATATATGCTAGACTACCCAGGGGGCTAGTCAGCTGGGAGAATGTGGCAGAGGCCACAGATTTGCTGAATGGACTGGATTTGCTGTTTCAGCTGTGAGCCTTCTTTGATGGTGACAGAGCAGGTAATGACAGGCCTGGAGACCCCACAGGCCCATCCCAGGGCCTGTTTAGAGCACACAAACACAACGAATACATTCTTATCTTCACACAGAAGTGGGAGGTGCGGGATGATTTTCAGGGGTTCAGCATGTGCAGTCATCACGATGAACTCAGAGATGCCTCTGTTGGGGGTTTCAGTAGCCTCATTGGCTCCTTTACAAAGCTGCTTGTAGTTACATATTGCTGAACAAGGTCCAGTAGTTACTTGGTGAGGTGGGAGAGGCTTTCGGGTTGACATCAGCTTCAGTCATGGCTGTGATCCTGCAGTCTCGCTTCTCCTCCTTTACTTTTGTTTCACTTTTATTCTTATTTTAACTTTTTTTAGAGTAATGAAAATGTTCAGAAGTCGATTGTGATGACGAATGTGTGGCTGTATAATGATGCTGTGAACCACTGGTTGTGGAGTTTGGATGATTGCATGGTATGTGAATATATATCTCAATGGAATTGCATTTAAAAAAAAAGGAGAAGAAAGAAACTGGCTCTAAGGTGACACACTTCTATCTTTGCATCCTCTAAAGTTAAGTTCTGCCAATGACCTTCATTTAGTCTTGGTTCTAGAGCCAAGGAAAGTCATCTTCTTTCCCCTTTCCTATATTATTAGCTATAAGCTCCATTCTCCACTTCTCTTGGGAACTTTCCTTTTTCTTTTCAATAGCAAATAGTTTATTGGTTAATATATGCATTCAATAACAGTAATAATTCACTTCAACAGGAGACAATAATCGAGTCAAAAAAATAAATGCTTGCTAAAGCATCAGCAAATCTGTGACCACTGGGGCTGTCACAAGAAAATACAAAACTACTCAGAGGACTAACTGCAAGAAGCTATGTTTTCTTAATAATCCATATGGAGTAAGTCTGTAGTATCTGGAATCTGTAGAATTCTGTTGATTATCACCTTCTAAGCAAACATAAACCCTTGGCACATAACTATGGCTTTAAAAAAAAATCTAATGGATTATTAGTGAGGATTTTGTCTCTTTCCAAACCAATTTCTTTTATAAATATTTGATATTGGATCACCTGGGCATTTGTAATCACAGTGTCACCTCTTTGGATACTGTAAAAATGTTGACTGAGATTTTCTACAAAGACAATATCAAATTTTTTAATTATAGGCTCCATTGATTTTCCAGAACTCATGAAAACACACCACCAATGTATTTAAAGCACAAGTTATACAGCCATGCTGAACAGTATAGCCAACAAGTGGAAAGTTTTTCCCAGAACACCATGAAGCATAGTTGCCAGCCATCACTGGCCTGATTTTTTGTTTTTATTTTTAATAAAATTAATCACAGATAGCAGGGTAGAAATTGCTTTAAGCTTCAAGAATGACATCCAAGAGATGGACAGGATTACTTCTCAGTTACTGCCAATTATAGTGCCAGATGGCTTTTTCTGAAATAAGGCTAATATGAATAATCCCATTATACTGGTACTAAATCTAGCAGACATCAAAATGATCACCAAAGTTCCTTTCCATCCCATCTTTTCCAAATGCCTGAAAGGCATGTCACCATGGGTCTGTGCTACATCTGATAGGGTAGTTGCAGGGCCTCCAGAAAAAATAACCTTAGTTTCAGTATCCCTCTGGTCCAAAAGACCCGAACCACCCTAACCCAAGATTAAGATGTGCTGTTCTCACCGGGGCCCACAGAAGTCTGGAAATTTAGGTTTTGTTTCTGAAAAAAACTCCTTGCAAGTCAGAGGGAGGTTTCCAGGCAGGCAGAATGATCTATGCAGAGATTATGAGGCTAAAAAGAATTTGGAGGTTTTGAGGAAAGGAATGAAGGCCTAAGGGGAAGAGGTCATGGGATAAAGTGGAAGGTGAGGCAAGGACTATTGGATCATGCAGGATTTTGTAGGCCACATGAAATTTTGCTATTTTATTCCTTGTTGAGACTGTACCACCAACCGCTGGCGCAAGTGTCCCTTATGGCTCTGCAATTTTGAGGACTTTTCAGGATCTTTTTGGAAACATCTTAATGTCAGGCAGGAGGGAACTGATTAAATACACTGTGGTACATAATCCCACGGATTATCATATCGTCATAAAATGTTTTAAAAAATATGCAAAATCACTGACCTAGGAATAAACTCAAATAGAATAAGAATTGTGCATACTAAATAAATTTAATCTTATATAGAAGAAAAGCCGGAGAGAAATACACCCATATATTGACAGTGGTTATTTCTATGGAAGGGGTTGGGTTTTTAGATGACCTGCATATTTTTACTTCAAACCTGCCAAATTTCTACAGTATTTCATAATTCAACGCTTCTATTCATTTTCAATAATTTCTGCAGCGTTAATTTAAAAAAAGTTCGTAAAGCAGTTAACAGCCTTATCGTGTCAGGGGCTCAGTCCAACCAGCTCAAATGTCATGGACGGCAAAAAAAGCCTCTCAGGGTTTTGGGATAGTCACAGTTCTGGCTTTTTGCTTTTATTCCGGGAGCAAGATACAAACCGACGTGAGAAAGCGTTTTCGGGGCGGGGCCCAGGGAGCGTCTGCGTCCCGCATTGGTTCTTCCTGGGAGACCCCACCCCCGCCCCGCCCCAGACGAGCCAATAGAAACGCGCCTTGCGGTTTAAACTCCAAGCCTGGCGCGGCCGCCGCCGGCGAGGCTCTGGGTGAGTTTGGCGGTTGAGTCCCGGGTAGCTGCGCAGGGGCCGGGCGGGCGGTCTCTGGGGCGAGGCGGGGCGGAGGCGGGTTGGGGTTTAACCGGGGCGTCGGTGCGCTGGGCCTGGCCAAGCCGTGGCCTTGGACTTCGCCGGGGACTCTCGGCGGGTCTCCTCTGAAGGGCGTCAGGGGCCGCGTTGGCTCCAGACCTCCCGCTTTTCCCATGAATTTTGAGCCCCCCACTCAGGCTTGACGCTTTAAAGGCTGGTTTTTGAGCCTTTTGGCTCAAATACGGGCTTTTCTGCGCCTCTGGACGCGCACAGGGTAGAGAGGTTTAGACTACACTCGGCTTTCCCTTGCCTTCCGTACCCCACCCCTCACCCCCCAGGGTCTAATAATGACTTTCTCTTATCTAGAGTAATCCAGCATGGCTACTCTGATCTTTGTTGATAAGGAAAATGGAGAACCAGGCACCCGTGTGGCTCCTAAGGATGGGCTGAAGCTGGGGCCTGGGCTTTGTAAGTATGCAGACTGCAATCAGGTACACAGCAATTGTGAATTAGTTGTGTTTTAATTGTTCTGGGGAGGCATTTAGTGCGCTCTGTCGGCTGTTAGAGTCAGTCTGCTGAGCATTCTTTTTACAGGGAGCTTGTTATGGGTCCCCATTTTAAATTTTATTCTTAGGGGAAGAAGGAGGGAAGAAACAGAGAAATAGAGACAAACGAGAAACAAAAAGAGGAAAGGAGAAGGGAGAAAAGAGGGAGAGAAATAGGGGGAAAGAGGGAGGGTAATGTGGGCAGGAGAGTACCACATTCCCCGTCTGTCCCCAAATTCTTCATATCACAGTAGAGCAAAGTATTAGAGGAAGTTGTATTGACTTTTGGTCTGGGTGCTGATCACTTCTTGGCCTATTATTCAGAGCAACTCATTCCATTCTCCTGAGCCTTGACTTTGTCACCAGAGTCATAATATCGAGATTATACAGTATCTATCATTTTGTGTCTGGTTTATTTAGCTGAGGATTATGTCTTCAGGGTTCATCCACTTTGTCATATGCTTCAGGATATGGGTCCCATTTTCATGTTCAGTGTCTTAGTTGGATTATTTAAGAGAGTACTGAATGGAAGTGCTATTGGGCAAATTATGGCCATGCCGCTGCCAAAAAACGGGGGCTGGATTAGGACAGTTTTGTGCAGTCACCTTTTCAGTTGCTCAGTTGTTGGCTGCCTCACTAATCTTATTATAATACTTTTCAGCAGTCAGAGCCTTCGATGGGAGATCTCACGTTTCAACACCACATGTTGGCAAAGTATTTGGTGCTCCACCAGCTTTACCTAGGGCTGCCAGAAAGGCTTTGGGAACTGTCAACAGAGCTACAGAAAAGTCACTAAAGACTAATGGACCCCTCAAACAAAAACAGCCAAACTTCTCTGCCAAAAAGGTTAGTATTGACCATAAAGGCACTGTTTAAACAGTTCAGTGCTTTTGATCCCCCCCCCTTTTTTTAAATGACAATTGGCATCCAACCTGGATTCTGGGTGAGTAGAAGGAAACATAGGCTAGCAAATGTCGATTAGCAGAGGGGAATCATGTGGACGTTGTGGATTTTCTCTCTGCACTTCTTGATTGGAAGCAGCTAGTGAATGTTTTTTTTTTGCACCTGCTGTTAATTAGTATCTTGCAGTAGATTGATTGGTAGCATCTGCTTACAAATAAGCAAGTGCTGAAAAGGGTGACATCTTGCAAGAGGTCACATGCATCGTTAGTATTATAGCACAGATGCTACCATTCTTTTCCCCACTTTCCAGTGCAAGCATCAACTTGTTGGGTGACAGTTTGCTAGTGTATGTGTGAGCTACAGGTCAGTGTATCCAGACTGAGAGGACACTGCTGTGAAAGATGACTAAAGCTGATATGTGGCTTAACACTTTATTTGATACATATTAGGAACAAAAAACCAATTAGTACTTTACATCAGCTCTGTGACTTATGATGTGGCTTAGGACAATGCTAAAAGATGTCTTTTTTAAAAAAGTGAGTTGACAAAGAAAATGCTGACTACAGGTATTACAAGAATGTGGCAAAAATAATGAGAGTGTTACACAGAGGGTTGGAGTGTGAGAATCCCTATAGGAGGGATTTCCTCTACATTTATGCATGTGTAAATCAAGAACCTTGGCCTCTGTTTTAGCCTACTACTCTAAAGGACTGTCTGCCTGCTAATTCCAGACTAGGGAATTATCCATGGTGGACGCTAAAGCCCTTGACTGTCTTACTTAGTGTGGGTATTTAGAGAACGCAGACTTGTTTTTAGTATTAACCCAAGGAAATAAGATAAGGCTAATTGGAATTCACACTTCCAAAAATGGCTTTTAGGATTAGCTGCTCTTCTGGGTTGACTCATGCTCATTTTCTCCTCTGTTAGGTTGAATAATTGAGCTGATTAGCTCTGAATTAACTATGCTCTGTATTCTTGATCAGTTACACTGACAGGTGCTTATACTTAAATTTTGGACTTAACTTTTGAGTTGTGTTATGGGAATTGCTTGCTGAAATACATTTGTATGTAAATATGAAAACTAAGGATTATGACTTCTTAGAAGTCAGCGTGAAATGGACAAACTTTAAAATATGATAGAGTAATCACAAATTTTGGAAAGGCCCTGCAATTTACTGTATTAATTAGTTGACAAGGCTTCCACTCTCATTAATTCTTGTTTTCTTGGGTTGTTTTAGATGACTGAGAAGACTGTTAAAGCAAAAAGCTCTGTTCCTGCTGCAGATGACATCTATCCAGAAATAGAAAAATTTTTTCCCTTCAATCCTCTAGGTAGTATCTTTTGGTATTGCACAAGTAATTTTGGCCTTGAGTTTCTCTTAGAATTCAATTTAGCTATAATTTGGTTTGGATCTGAGTGACATATGATCTGAAACTGTAGTGAAATACTGTGTGAATATGGTTTGCATTGAACAAATACTCTTGGTGGAATTATTTGCAAGGTATCATTTTAGGCCAGGGGGGAAATAGAAGTAAAGATGTACAGGGCACTATTCCTGTCCCCAAAAACTTACTCTTAGGGGATGATGTGTTCACTAACATTAAGCAAGTTTAAATTTTGACAGTCTTTCTAGCAAGATTTTTAGAAAGTGGACTTCAAGTTGAGCAATACCTGAGAGTACTTAAGTAGGTTAAGTATTTCTTTGGTTAGCCAGTGCAAGTGTGTTTTTATTTCTTTAACCTGCAATGTGTTTCTGAAATGTTTCCTATCACAGATCCAGCTTTTCAAGCATTAATTTATTCAGCAAACATGATCAGAAACTACTGTATGCCAGTTACTCTTAGACTTTGGATGGAGATAGTGTTTAACAAGACAGAGATTCCCTACCCTGAGGGAGCCCACAAATTGGAGGAAAACTCAAAATAGTGCACAAATCATCTTGCTCTGAGTTTGAGGAAATAGAAAAACAGGTTCTGTTTGGGGAGCTGAACCTAGCCTGTAAGAATGGGCAAGGTTTGTCTCAGAAAGTGGTATGAAATTGAGCCTTGAAGACATGAGGAGATAGCTACTTAAAAAGAAAGGGGCAAGGCATGAGCATTCTAGTTGAAAATGTGTGCCAAGTCCTGAGGTAGAATAAAGGATCAGAGTGGTTCTGGGAAACTGAAAGCCATCCAAAGTGAAGAATGATACAGGTGGAGGGGTAGGGGGCAGATCAGGTAGGGTCCTATAAGGTGCTGAGTATTCTGTGGCCTTTTTCTTTGAGATGACCATTGTACTTAAGAATGCAGAAGTGCTTTCCGCATACTTGTCATTTTTTATCACACCGAATATTAAAAAAAACAATCCTCTAGGGTTGAGAGCTAATGAAATGAATGCTTTTTGCTGTATGAAGTGTCATTTAGTGAAACTAGCATTTTTACTGCAAGCGCTTGTTGGTAAAGGATACGACTACTGATACAGTTTAGTGCTACTGCCTTGATTTGTGCCAAGGTACCAACATTTTACCCCCCCCCCCCACTGCTTTTGCACCATCTACAGTGAAAAAGGTATTAATATGAAAATAGTTTTTATGTCCTGGGCCCATTCACTGAAAGAATTTCAGCCCCCAGAAGTCCTCTGACCAGAGTAGAAACTGTTTCCCTAACAAAATGCTTTCTTTTTATGACAGATTTTGAGAGTTTTGACCTGCCTGAGGAACACCAAATTGCACACCTCCCTTTGAATGGAGTGCCCCTCATGATCCTCGACGAGGAAAGGGAACTTGAAAAGCTATTAGAGCTGGGTCCGCCCTCCCCTGTGAAGATGCCATCTCTGATGTGGGAACCTGGTAAGTGAACAAGTACTCTCAAAAGCCTGCAAACAGCTTGTTTCATAACACTTCCATTACTGTGGGGACAGAGTTGTGCAGAAGACTTCCATATTGATAACTTCTATCCTTTGAACTATAGGGATAAGATTTCAGATTAATGGAAACTATTCTTAATTATGATCACATTTTAGTCTTTAATGTCTGGATAAAATTAAGTCATTCTGGAATCTGAGCAGTCAGAGCAAAATGAGATGAATTTAACATATAGCTTCTTAGGCTGTAATTTGAAGTATAAGTAAACTTGCTTGGAATGAGAATTCCAAGTTTTATCAAAGTTAATATAAGATCAAGAGACCATATGTGCCATGGCAGAGAATGACAATACATTCTAATTGCAGAAGATTTGAAGTCTTGGTTTAAACTGCTGGCTACAAGTCATCATTAGAATGTCTTATATTTGCTCATGTCTGGCTTGACAGGATAGCTTGTATTATTTTTATAAGTTACATTAGTGAGACTGTCAGCTTTTTCTTGGGTCTCTAAAAGAAATAGAGGTTCAAATACTTCTAAGACTTATTTCTTAATGAAGGTCAATTCTGGGACCACAGCTACATTTCAAGAAGTGTAATGGAGATGGGGGATGGGGGTATGGGATAGGGACCTGTTGGACCAAGGGAAAAATGTGAATTCATGATTAAAAGTGACAATAACGTCTATGATGATATGGATAATGACTCAAGGATTTACAGAAACTCAATAAGAAATTTCTGTTTTCTAGCTGTGTTGCAGTCTCCTTCAAGCATTCTGTCGACCCTGGATGTTGAATTGCCACCTGTTTGCTATGACTTAGATATTTAAATTTCTTAGTGTCTTATAGTTTGTGTATATTCTTTTGTATCAATAAAGCAATTCTTGATTAAACTTTCCCTAATATTACGATTGGTGTTCTTTGTTTTTATTTAAAACAGCATGAAAACTAGCTGTGGTGTTTAACAGACAAGAGTCTACAATCTGACAGGAGATTGACTTGTAAAAATTTATCTTTAAAACCTTTTGGTTCATTTTAACAGCTTATTTTAGAAACTGCCACTGTTTTCCCTGAAACGTGTGTGTTTTATTGCCTTTTTGTGGCCATTAACTAGTGACATTTATTAGAACTCTTAATTAGAAGAGGTGCTTCTAGCTCATTAAGAATCTATTGCTAGGCATTCTTTATTGCAAGTTCTAATGACTTTAATACTCAGTATTCAGTAATCAGAATTTGAAAGACTCTAAATCTCCTGAGAACTCAACCTCCTAGGATCTTCAATTTGATTCTTTGAAGATCACAGCAAACGGTTTACTGACAGTGAGATTTGTTCTTTACATATGGAAAACTATTTAGTTGCTTACCTGTGATCAAATTTGAGATTGGAATCAAAACATCAGATAACAAACAAGATTTTCTTTCTTGGGGTGTGGGGGTAAGGGGGTAGATGATATTGGGGGTGAAAAAACCTCACTGCTGTGATTTGAAATTCCCAAGGTTCATATACTTCTGGTTTTGGAGCTTCTTGTAGAAAAGCAGAACTTGCAATAGTAGGCCCTTATTTCCAGCACTTGCTAGACTGGCAATGGAGTGTCAGCTGTTTTCTGTTTGTTTTTTTTTTAATACAATTTTATTGAGATACATTCACACTCCATACAATCCATCTGAAGTATACAATCTAGCTCACAATTTCATCACATGATTGTGCATTTATCACCACAATCAATTTTAGAACATTTTCATAACCACACACAAAAAAACCACTATTTCATTCCTAAGAGTCAAAGTAGAATTTACCTGGGAATGTTGTTAGAATTATATGAGATAATGCATGAGTTCTCCAAATGGGCTTGGCCTGTAGAAAACCTTTTGTGAGTGTTAGGGATTATTACTGTTAAAGTTTTTAAATTATTTTTATTTCCACTTCTACCACTGTGATTTTTTCACAGTGGGGGTCACATTTCATTCTTTTTCCATGTGAGTATCTCATTATTGCAGCACCATTTGTTGAATTTTTTTTGGTGGGGGTAAGTGTCAGGAATCAAACCTGGGTCTCCGGCTTGACAGGTGAGAGTTCTACCACTGAACTATCCTTGCACACACCCCGTAAAATTTATTTTTAACTATTAAAATGTCTGTAAAGCTATATACTCATTTTACCAGTATTATTTTGTGTGTACATATAGAAGATTAGCACAGTTAATTATAATAGTTTGTATGTTAACAGAATTATACTACCAAGGAGAAAGCGCCCTTCTGGAACCTCAAGAACCTGGGGGCCTGAAAGATTGTCTTCTTCGTGCTTATTTCCCACCAAGACTTTGTCGGGGGTAGGAGGGGACAGGGTGGAGGGTTGTTTAGTTTGAGGCATCCACAGGTTATAGCTTTAGCTTTGATTACGGCACTTAAAGTTCTGGAGTATCCGACACTGAGTTGGTGACTTGGGTTTGGGCTGGTAGAGCTGATTTCTGAAATAGCCTGAGAGAGAGGGGTGGTGTTGACTTTCACAGCTGTTTATCCTTTGGTGCTTTGTATTCATGCCTATGCCATTTTGAGGGTATTGTGTACCCCAGAAAAGCCATGTCCTTTCATCCTGATCAAATGTTGTAGGGTGGAAGCTCTTGATTAGATTATCTTCACGAAGGTGTGGCACTCCCAGTTGTGTGCTTGACTTCTTCATGAGATTATTTCTGGGAAGATGTGGCAGGCTGAATTGTGAATGTAGCCCTTTGGTTAGATGGAGATGTGACTCTCCCCATTCAGTGTGGGGCTCGATTAGTTTACTGGAGACCTTTAAAAGAGGAAACATTTTGGAGAAATTTCAGAGCCATTGCAGATGCTTGGAGGACAGTTGCTTCGGAGCTGACAGAACCGACATGAGACCCAGATGTTTGGAGATACAGGGTCCAACAGACATTGTCATGTGCCTTCCCATGAGATATTAAGCAAGCCAGACCCAGAGTTGTGTCCAGGAGGAGGTAAGTGAAAGCCCATAGGAAATAGGCTGAAAGCAATGGAGCCCAGGAACAAGGGACCAGCAGATGCTAGCCACATGCCTTCCCAGCTGACAGAGGTGTTCCAAACAGCATTAGCCTTTCTTGAGGTGCCTTAGTTTGGACATTTTCTTGGCACTAGAATTATAAACTTGTAACTTATTAAATTCCCTTTTTAACAGCTGTTCTGTTTCTGGTATATTGTTCTCTGGCAGCATTAGCAAACTAATATAGTGTCTTTTAAAAAACATGTGGTAATATATACAACACAAAATTTTAGCCATTTTTTTAAGTATACAATTGAGTGGTTATGCCACCATTACCACCATCCACTACCAAAACTTTTTCATCATCCCAAACAGAAGCTCTTCTTGTTAAGCAAGAACTTCCCATTCCTCCTCCTGACCACCAGTAATCTCTAATCTACTTTCTGTCTCTGAATTTTAGTCTATTATCTCATTTAAGTGGAACTATATACTATGTAGCTTATTTCACTTAGCATAATACTTTCAAGGTTTATTTTGTAGCATGTATCAAAACTTCATTCCTTTTAATGGCTGAATAATATTCTATTGTATGTATGGACCACATTTTGTTTATCAATTTATCTATTGATGGATTTTGAGTTGTGGTATTATTGCCTTTTGAGAACTGAAGGTCTTTACTAGAGGAAAGTCACCCAATGGGGCCACTTGGCATCCCTAAGGATTCAGGATCAACTACCTTCATGAGCTGACCTGGCCTGACAGTTCTACACTGATGTTTATTTTCCCACTTTGAATCTACTTTTTTCATACCTTCTCTACTCTTTAAACTTCTTTAAACTTCTGCCTTTCTCCCTACCACCTCTGTCTTTCAGAATACCATACCTCCTCTCTGATAGAGGATGTAGGAGCCTATAGTCAGGAATCTTGCTACCTTTCTTCTACAAACCGGCATGGTAACAGAGGAGTACTGCCTCCTATCATGGTCAGTTCCTCCTCACATGGGTTGGGTCACCTCTTCTCCTTCTTAGTTACCTGTTTTCTCTCTCTCACTCTTTGGGTTTTTTCTTCTCTCTCTCTCACTCTTTTTTTGCATTCTCTCTAAGCTTCCCCCATCTCTAAAAAAATCCTTTCCTTGTCTCCACATCCTTTTCTAACTATGGACTTCTTTACTTTGTTTCACAGATAAGCATCTCACCAATGAGCTGCCCAATTCTTAAATGTCAAAGTTGTAAGGGCTCAGTCTTGGCTCTTTTCCCACTTTACAAATTCTCCCGGGTGATCTTATCTACTTCTGTGGTTTAAAATACCCTCTATATGCTCATAACCCCGAATTTTATTTATTTCTAGCTAGGGCTTGCCCCTGAGCTCCAAGACCCCTATTAAGGTTGCTTACTTGAGATCTCATATCTAAAATGGAACTCTGGATTCTTACCTGTCAAATCTGCCGTTTGCTGTCCTTTTCTACCTTAATAAATGGCGTTTACTACTGCTGCAAACCTGGGAGCTATCCTTGTCATCTTCCTTTCCACACTTATTCCAAACGCAGGCCTGGTGTTCTACTTCAAGTATATATCCCTCCTTTGTTCGCTTCTTTCCATCTCTTCAAATGAAAGCTGTTATCTCTCATGTGGACTAATATCTTCTAACTGGCCTTTCTGCTTTCACTCCTGACCTTTCCAGTCTGTTCTCCGACATCAACTAAAGTGACTTTTATTTATTTATTTTAAAAATTTTGTCCACTTTTATATTTATATTGTGATTTCCGTCATCATTTTTGAGAATGATGAGGAAATAGGCTGAAAGCAATGGAGTCCAGGAACAAGGGACCAGCAGATGCCAGCCACATGCCTTCCCAGCTGACAGAGGTGTTCCAACAGCATTAGCCTTTCTTGAGGTGCCTTAGTTTGGACATTTTCTTGGCGCTAGAATTCTTTCTTTTTTTATAAATTTATTTTTATTTATTTTTTTGGGGGTGCATGACTTGGGAATTGAATCCAGGTCTCCTGCATGGACGGCGAGCATTCTACTACTGAACCACCCATGAACTCATATTTTTATTGTGAAAAATAACATATATAAAAAAAAGCAATAAATTTCAAAGTACACTAATGATTAGTTATAGAAAAGGTTTCAGAATTTGGTGTGGGTTACAGTTCCTAAAGTGACTTAAAAATACAAATATAATTGTTATCTGTTTAAACCCTTCCTGTGGGTTCCCACTGTGCCTTGAATAAAAATCTCCCTGGCCTTTGGGGCCCCGTTTGAGCTGGCTGCATCTTCAGACTCACCCTGTATCACGCTCTCACCAGAAGCCAACTACACCAGCCTTTCAGTTCGTGAATGGACCATTCCTTCTGCATTCCCTCAAGAGGCAGGAGTGTGGTTTTATGACTCTGTTGCTACCTGAATTGCATTTGTTGCTCAGATTCTTCTGCTTACGATCAGTTCCATTAAGGAGTCAATCCATGCTGTCTGAGCTTACTCAATTTGAGGAACAGCTTGTTTTCCCTATCAACTTCTAGTCAGTCAGTTTTTCACCCCACACATCCATGCAATCACCACACCTGCCTATTTCACCTCTTAAATATTTTTAAAAGTTCTATTGTTCTCCAGCTTGCCTGTTGTTCCCATCAAATGATATTGCTGCTGTCATTTCTCACCTGAGTCGTTCTAACAGCTTCCTGTTCCTAATTTAATGTTACTTCTCCAAGTCTGCTTTCTAGGCTGCAGCCTGAGATTTCCCATTCAGCAAATGTTTTTGGTTTTTTAAAATTTTTATTAATAAAACCAATCAACATACAATGTGAACATTCTTTTTTATCTCATAGTTGTACATTCATCATCATTATTTTTTAGAACATTTGCATCAATTCAGAAGAATGAATAAAAAGAAAACAGAAAAAAAATTCATATGTACCATACCCCTTACCCCTCCCTTTCATTAATCACTAGCATTTCAATCTACTAAATTTATTTTAACATTTGTTCCCCCTATTATTTATTTTTAATCCATATGTTTTACTCATCTGTCCATAAGGTAGATAAAAGAAACATCAGACACAAGGTTTTCGCAATCACACAGTCACATTGAGAAAGCTATATTATTATACGATCATCTTCAAGAAACATGGCTACTGGAACATAGCTCTACATTTTCAGGCATTTCCTGAATGATATTACCTGAGTGTGGGGACACAAATGGACATTTGCACACTGGTGTTTATGGCAGCATTGTTTGTGATTTGCAATGGATGGAGGTGGCCTTCCATTCCACTGAGGAATGGAAGGGGGAACTGTAGTGTATACATATTACTGGGTGGCTGCAAGAAGGAATGAAGTTGTGAGGCATGCAACTATTTGAATGAACCTTGAGGACAGTATGTGGAATGAAGTGTCAGAAATAAAAAGACGAGTATTACCATGCCTCACTCATATGGACTAACTATAATCTACAAACTTGGAAAATTGAAGTCGAGAGCATAAGTTATCAGGTTGGGGCCTATTGTGAAGGTTCCCAGATTGTAAGCTCTTAAAATTCCAGTCACATCAATTCCAGACTTGTAACTGTTAATTCTATATTCTGAGATGCTGAGCTACTTGTGTATAATCTGGTCATTCCCTGGAATTTCGGGTATTTGTGTGACACCTGACACTCAGAGTTAGAGCTCTGAAGCTATGAAAATCAGCATTACCCCAGACAGCAACTGTTAAAAGTGTTGAAAAAATAATCAGACTTCGACTGAAGATATGAATGAAACGGATCTGGATAGGACTAAAGTATATCAGAATACAGGGTAAAGGATGATATGGCCTACATTTTGAAACTTCAACTTCTATGTGAGACCGAAGGAAGAGATATTTGGTGCAAAATTTATATTTTTCATAGTGTATTTTCTAATTTAACTTATATGGTCAGTTTGTTCAAACACCATATGTTCTAGTTTGCTAGCTGCCAGAATGCAACACACCAGAGACGGATTGGTTTTTAATAAAAGGGGATTTATTTTGTTAGTTCTTCAGAGGAAAGGCAGCTAACTTTCATCTGAGGTTCTTTCTTATGTGGGAAGGCTCAGGGTAATCTCTACTGGCCTTCTCTCCAGGCCTCTGGGTTCCAACAACTTTCCCCAGGGTGATTTCTTTCTGCATCTCCGAAGGCCTGGGCTGAGCTGCGAGTGCTGAGATGAGGAATGCTGAGCTACTTGGGCTGTGCTACGTTGAGCTCTCTCATTTAAGCACCAGCCAGTTAATTCAAACATCATTCATTGCAGCAGGCGAGCCTCTTAGTCGACTGCAGATGCAATGAGCAACAGATGAGGTTCACGTACCATTGGCTCATGTCCACAGCAACAGAACTAGGTGCCCTTCACCTGGCCAAGCTGACACCTGAATCTAACTACCACACCATAATTACATGAAAATCTTGAGTAAGGCATGAGAACTTGTTGATTTGTACATATTAGTGTGATGCCCTGATCATTTGTACATATTAGTGTGATGATCGCTGGTCATTTTGGCAGAGAATAAAAAAGTATTTGCAAAGTACCCTTGGGAAATTGGGGAGAAAGGAGAAAATATTAAACTTCCCCATCTGAGAAATTCCTGATATTCTCACAAGTAGTGGGGACAACCAATTTAATCAATCTTGGAGCTTGCCCCTATGAAACTCATTCTCGCAAAGGAGAAGCTAAGCTTAGTTATAATTATGCCTAAGAGTGACACCCAGAGAACTTCTTTTGTTGCTCAGATGTGGCCTCTCTCTCTACGCCAGCTCTGCAGGTGTACTCACTACCCTCTCCCTGCTACGTAGGACATGACTCCTGAGGATGAGCCAGGATCCAGCTTCATGGCATTGAGAAAGACTTCTTGACCAAAAGGAAGAAGAGAGAAGTGAGACAATATAAAGTTTCAGTGGCTGAGAGATTTCAAACAGAGTTGAGAGGTTATCCTGGAAGTTATACTTTATATGGACCTTTATAGTTTATGGTGTATTATAGTGACTGGAGGGAAGTATCTAAAATTGTTGAACTGTATTCCAGTAGCCTTGATTCTTGAAGACAATTGTATAACTATGTAGCTTTTATAATGTGACAGTGTGATTGTGAAAACCTTGTGGCTGACACTCCCTTTAACCAGGGTATGGATAGATGAGTAAAAAAATAAGGACAAAAAATGAACAAATTATGGGGGGTATAAGGGGTAAAAAAAAACTGGGTAGATTGAAATACTAGTGGTCAATGGGATGGAGGGGTAGGAGGCATGGGATGTATGGTTTTTTTCCTTTTTTCTTTTTATTTCTTTTTCTGGAGTGATGCAAACGGTCTAAAAATGATCATGATGAATATATAACTATGTGACAATATTGTGAGCCACTGATTGTATACTTTGGATGACTGTATGGTACATGAAGATATCCCAATAAAAATATTTTTAAAAATACAAAGGAAATGAACATACTGACTTGGATAATCTCTACAGAGAGTACTCAGCTGAATGGACGCATTAGGTACTCTACCAGTCCAGCTTCATATCATCCACAGCTGCCCCCCCTTTCCAGGACCTTCCCCTCAGCAAAGGGCAGCATTGCCAGTTGCTTCCAG
>PVIY010049025.1:0-16958 GCA_004026745.1 Myrmecophaga tridactyla | reverse complement strand
AAGGAGCAAGGCTTGAAGGAAAGAGTGATTTGGCAGGGGCTACATCAATAAATTTTAAAAATCTTAAGGAGACCCATGTTTGGGTTTGTAAAGTGACATGACAAATGCCTAGAAATCTCTATGGTTTATCTTTTATGCCCATAATTTTTGTTTTTAACATGGTAAATGAAGAATATACATGAAGAAATACATTTTTATCTCAAATGTAAATCTGTGAATATTAAATAAAACAGGAAAAGTATCTCATGCTTGGATTTAGTTATGTAAATTTGGAAGTTACTACTGAAGCAAAGAAGGAGGTTTTAACTACTGTCTTTTATTAACTTATTTTAAGATCACGTGAATAAAATCTGAGATGTTTCTTTAAATATTTTTTCAAAATTGTTATGAAATTTGGGGCCAGTTAATAGGAAGTATTACTGAAATCCAGAGGAAAAAGTAGAAAACTAACGCTTTTAATTAATTTAAGATAAGAACCCAATTCCATATCACCAAATTTGCTTTACTGAGATAGAAGCAATCAAATGGACGCATTCTAATTTTGCTCTTGTTTTGAATTTAGAAAAATGAAGGTGGAGACAGTGATGAAAGGGTAAATAAGCAGCCAGGAGAGATATTTTGGGTGCCTATAATTCAGTCTAGGGTTTCTGTGTTCCAGCATTATCAGATCAGCAGGAAAATCAGGACTGAATTACAATCAGTATCCTTCCTTTCTTCTTTACTATTTTTACAATAAATATAGAAGATATGGAGTTTTAGACTATAAAATAATTTACTGGGGATATTTAATGGAAATAAGGTAAGATTTCTGAAAATTAAAATAAGGACAAATAGTAGCATCAAAATAGCAAGGAGAGAAATTACTTAGATATAAAAGTTATTTTCCCACTAGCTAGTTTCATCAAGGGTAAAGTAAAAGCAATCAGTACTCAAACCCTTTTGAACAGTAATTACATTGGCTTGAAAATTCTGATGCTGTATAGATCAAAATCTGACAAAGTAAACAGAACACTCATTTACACAGGAATATATATGCTGTTAGGGCAGTTTCCTTATATTACATTTGTCTCCAGTATTCCTAGTTGTTCCTTCACATAACCCTCTATAAGTCATTCATTCTACTTGCTGTTTATTTGAATTTTGAATCAGGACTATGTCCATTCTCTGTATCAGAAACATACTCATGGAGACAAGGCAAATTTTAGCACATACGAAGATACAAAAAGAAGTTGGAAGTGTGAGGAAGCTATCTGTAGAGACAGTCTGATTAAACTAGAAGATTCAAAATGAGCTGAGGTGCTGGAGCTGGCAAAAGGTGAGTTTGAAATATATAAGCATAATACTAGATCTTAAAGGTTAGATTAGAAATGCCAGGCAATAAGAAATCAGTACATCCTGTAAACAGGAGGATGCGATATAGGTTGTTCGAACTGTAAATTCCAACTAACATTCACACATCCATTCATTCATTCAACAAATATTTAGCAATTGCCTGCTCGTGCAAAGTATTCTCTGAGATATGAGAATATGAGTGTATAAGGCACGGCCCTGCTCTCATTGAGGGGACAATAAACCAAAATGATATCAAATAAAATATATGTGCTATGAAGAAATACAAAGGAGGGCAAGGGTTAAAGAGGGGCAGGGGGGACGGGCCACAGTGGCTCAGTGGCAGAGTTCTCACCTGCCATGCCGGAGACCCGGGTTCGTTTGCAGGTGCCTGCCCATGCAAAAAAAAAAACAAACAGGGGGTGGGGGGGAGGCATGGGGATTATTCTAGGTGGGTTAGTAATATTTCCAAACGGTTTACTATTTGTTAGATGGTGTTCTGTGTGTCAGGTATTGTTTGGAGCACTTTATAACAATTAGTTCATTTAATCCTCCCTACAATCCTATGAGCTAAGTATACAACTTAAATAATCACTAAGAAACCTGCCCAGGGTCATGCTGCTAGAAAGTACAACAGTTGGGACTAAAATCCAGGCCTTCTGGCTCAAGTCCATATGCCTAAACCACTAACTTATATTGCTCCTCTCGAACGGAACACTAAACTAAGGCCTGGATTAAGAGAAGGGGTGATCCATGTAAATGTCTGCGGGAACAGCAAGTGCAAAGGTCCTGAGGCAAACGTGTGTGTGGCATATCTGAGAAGTGGTAGGTTGTAGCAGTGGCTGAAACAGTGAGCAAGGAGGTTGGATGTCGGGGGACCTGGTGGGAAAGACACTGGGTTTTATTTAAGGGCCTTGGGAGCCACTGAAGGACTTGAATACGGCATCTGTAGTCAGTTGTAAAGTACAATTCTGAGTGCCATGAGAATAGAAGGGAAGCAGAGATGTCCAGCTATGGCTATGTGAGGAGACAGACAAATCCTCTCCCTAAAAAGCAACTTAAAAGTGGGACAGAATTAACAAAAACAGGAATTTCAGCATTTTGAAAGTTACCCAAAGGCACACAACAATCTGAGAAGTATTTATGCCTGAAAATCTGTGGCTTTGTGCCCTGGGTCTGCTTCCATCACCCCCCATCTCAGGGCATGGAGGTTCTATTTCAGCAGGGCAGGGGGCCTCTCTGATGTGGTCAAAGGGGGCTCACTCAATTTGGAGTGGTAGGCAATGCTCACACCCAGCAGCACTGTCGGTGGAAATGACATTTCAGAGGCAAGAGAGAGGGGGAGGGACAGCTGTTCAGCCTGAGGCTATGGTCATGGTTGGCGCAATCACATTCCTGGATGAGCTGCCCAGACAGGAGCGGGCACAAGCCGTTCTCACACTACTGGCCAGCCCTGCGGCTGTTCACTCGTGCATCGAAGGCTCCAAAAGGCCAGGCAAAAAATGCAACCCAAAGCAGACCTGAAAGTGGCCTCAACTTTGCATGGACTCTCCTACCCTCCATGGATATATCGGAAACGGAGGGAGCCTTACTGACTCAGGGTATTCGAGCACAGCCTCTGTCCAGTCTTTGGCAGACCACCAGGCCACATTGACACAGGGGTGATTCCCTAGGAAGTCAGGCTTAAAATTAAAAACAAAAGTGGAAAAAAAAATTAAACAGAGACATCAGTGGCCTCAGCATAGGGGAAACTTTTTACCAATCTAGCCAGGGCAAGTTACTATACTAAGAAATAAATAAATAGCAACAACAATAATCTTCAAGGGAAAAATATCAGAACCCAGAGTTGCTGAAATATATTATCAAAAATGTGCACTTCACAGCAACATATTACACAACATTCAAAAAATGTAACATATGATGAATCAACAAATGGAGATTCTCTATAACAATATATAAATTTTTTAAAACTTAAAATTCATTTTATTAAGTAAAATACTGGAGGTGAAGTATAAAATAAGAGAAATGTAAAATTCACTAGAATGGTCCAATAGCAGGTCTGAAAAGGTAGAATAAAGATATATCAATATAATTTTATCCAATCTAGACAACAAAGAGAAAAAAAAGATTTTAAAAAAATGAGCAGGGCCTCAGAGACCTGCGGGAAGCATCAAGTATACCAAAATAATGGAAGTCCCAGAAGTGGGGGAAGGGGGTAGAATTTGAAGAAATAATGGTCAAAAATCTTCCCAAATTTAACAAAAAGAAAACATTATTCCACACACTGGATTCAAGTAGAAAGCCACACCTGGACATAACACACATATAGAGTACATCAGTACTTCTCATCAGAAGTAATAGAGGCCAGAAGCAGTGAAATGATATATTCAAAGTGCTGAAAGAAAAAAAGAAACTATTAACAAGAATTCTATAGTGAGCAATACCATCCTTCAAAAATGAAATACAGACATTCTAAGATTGAAAAAAAAAAAAAAAGACTATGAGATTCTTTGACTAGCACACCTGCCTTACAAAAAAATACTAAATCCTTCAGGCTGAAAGGAAATGACAAAAGAGAGTAACAAGAGCCAACAGCAATAAATAAAAAACACAGGGAATGGTAAACATGTGGGTTAATATAAAAAACTATATAAATACTTTCCAATTTCTTCTTCTAATTTTTTAAAAAGATATAAGATTGTGTGAAGCTGTAACTACTGTACTATATTTTTGAGTTTATGATATATATGATAATAGCACAAAGGAAAGGAGAGAGAATGGAGATATATTTGAGCAATGTTTATATATTTTACTAGAATTAAGTTAATATTAATCTAAAGTCGATTACGACAAATTAAAAGGCATACTGTAATCTCTAAAATAACACAAAGAAAATAATTTTTAAAAAAGTTGTAAAAATTTCATCAGAAGAAATAAAATGTTACACTAAAATAAAAATTTAACATTAAAGAAAGCAGAGAAGGGGAAAAAAATCTAAGATCCAACTACAGGCTGTCTATAAAAGACACAACTTAAATTCAAAGATATAAATAGGTTAAAAGTAAAAGGATGAAGAAGATACATTAAGTAAAGCATAATCATGAAAGAGCTGGGGTAGTCATACAAAAATAAAAAAAAAGTTTAAAACAAGATATATTAGAGATAAAGGGGGATATTTCACAATGATAAAAAGATCAATACATTAGAAAGATAAAAGGATAAAATATGTATATGAACATAATAATTTAAAATACCTAAAGCAAATACTGATAGAGTTAAGAGGACAAAGACAATTCAACAATTACTGCTAGATATTTCAATATCAAGTTCTTAGTAACAGACAGAAAATTAGCAACAATATAAAACTTCAACAAAACTCTAAATCAACTAGACCTAACAGATAACTATAAAACACTCAACCCACAAAAGAATATACATTCTTTCCAATCACCCATGGACTAGACTAGACTATCTACTAGGTCAAAAAAGAAGTCTCAGTAAATTTAAAAGCTTTGAACTCAAAGTTTGTTCTTCAATTATGGCTGGAATTAAATTAGGGTAAATCTTCAAATATTCTGAAATTAAACACAGTTCTAAATAACTCATGGACCAAGAAAGAAAGAACAAGAAAAATGAGAAAATATTTTGAATTGAGAGAAAACATAAAAATAACATAACAAAATGTATGAGAGTAGGGCGGGCCACAGTGGCTCAGCAGACAGAGTTCTCGCCTGCCATGCCGGAGACCCGGGCTCGATTCCTGGTGCCTGCCCATGCCCAAAAAAAAAAAAAAAAAAAAAAAATGTATGAGAGTAGGCAAAAGTTGCACTTAGAAATTTATAGCTCTAGATGTCTGCATCACAAAAGAAGAGCCAAATCAGTATACTAAGCTCCCCACTTAAGAAACTAGAAAAGCTAAACCCAAAGGAAGTAGAAGAAAGGAAATAATAATCAATGAAGTAAAAAAGAAAAATTGATTATAGAAAATCCAATGAAACCAAAAATAGGATGTATGAAAAGATCAACAAAACCAGAAAAACTTTGGTTAGACAGATCAAGTAAAATTCAGGAATAAAAGAGGGCTCATCACCTAATAAAAATTTAAAGGATTATTTTAAAAATTATGAAAAAACTTATGCCAACAACTTAAACAACTTAGTTAAAATGCATAAATTCCTAGAAGGACAAAAATTACTGAAAATGATTCAAAAACAAAATAGAAAATCTAAATAGATCTATTACAAGTTAAGAAATTGAATTAGCAATTATTTAAAATGTTCCCATAAAGATAAGCCCAGGTAGAAATGACTTTACTGGTAAGTTCTAGCAAACAGTTCCAATCTTTCACAAACTCCTTCAGAAAATAGAGGCAAGAACACTTCCCAACTTTTCTGAGACCAAAGCCAGATACCAAAAGCCTGATACCAAGGCAAGAAAAAGACATCATAAGAAAACTACAAACCAATGTCCCTCATAAAGAAAAACACAAAAAAATTCTTAACAAACATATAAGGATTATACACTACTACCAAGTGGAATTTATTTCAAGGATGCAAGGTTGTTTTAGCATCTGAAAATCAGTTAATGCGGTACACCATCTTAATAAAATAAAGGGTTAAAAACCACATGATTTTCACAATAGGTGCAGAAAAACACTAACAAAATCCATTACCCTTCACAGTAAAAACTCTCACCAAACTAGTAATACAAAGAAACTTTCTCAACCTGATAAAGGCATCAACCAAAAAAACCACAGGTAACATCGTACTTAATGTTAAAGTAAGATAAAGCAAGGATCTGTACTTTGCCACTTCAATTCAGTAGTGTACTGGAGATTCTATTTAATGCAACGGGGTGGGAGCAAGGGGAGAAAAAGAAAAAAAGATAAAGGAGGAAAGAAAGTTAAAGTTCTCCAGATTAGAAAGGAACAAGTGAAAGTGTCTTTATTCGCAGTCTTCATTTGTGATCCAAAGGAATTCACACAGAAAAACCCAGAACTAATAAAGAAGTTTAGCAAAATTGCAGGATACGAGATCAATGTAAAAATATCAATTTTCTTCTACCTAATAGCTAATGAACTATCTGAAAATGAAATGATGAAACAATTATAAAACAGGATCAGAAAATAAAATACTTAGAATTAAATTTAACAAAATAAGTTGTACACTGAAAACTACCAAACATTGTTAAAAAAAAAAAAGATCTAAATAAACAGAGAAACATTTCATGTTCAGAGTAGGACTCAATATTGACAAGAAATTCTCTCCAAATTGATCTATAAACCCAGTGTAATCCCTAATAAAATTCAAGCAGGATTTTTATAAAAATTGCCAAGCTGATCCTAAAATTTATATAGAAATGCCTAAAAGAAAAATTGATAAACTGAACATCAAAATTTAAAATCTTTGTGCTTCAAAAAACAATATTAAGAAATAAAAAATCATGTGATAAATCGGGAGAATATTTGCAAACAGTATATCTGATTAGTGGCTTGTATTAAGGATACACAAAGAACACTTCCAATGCAGTACGAAGAGAGACAACCCAATTTAAAAAATGGGGGTGGGCCACGGTGGTTCAGCAGGCAGAGTTCTCGTCTGCCATGCCAAAGACCTGGTTCAATTTCGGTGCCTGCCAATGCAAAAGAAAAAAAAAGAAAGAAGCAAAAGAAAATGGGATATGCAGTGTAGACAACAGGCATCACACATTAAATTACATTAAATAAAAATATCTTGCATGAAAATGAGATGTTACGCCTAGTTTTCCTTTGATAGTCTGAACTTAAAATTTAGGCCCTGGCCTAATGTAGGAATATTTTTAAAGGCCCTTACAATAGCTTGAATAGTGTGACTAAAATGCTAGAATAATGTGACATCATAAAGATAGATTCATCTTTTAAGCTTCTGCCCCATGTTTTCGAACACTTAAGGGTCATTACCCAAATAAAAGTAAATGATATTTCTTACTTCAAAAGGAAGCTCGGTTAATTCTAGATTTCCAGAAAAATCCAGTTTCTCCAGATTTTCACAGTCTCCCAGTTCTGGAGGAATGCTCACCAGATGGTTGAAGCTCACATTGAGTTCTCTAAGGTTCTTCAAACAACCTGTCATCAGAAAAAGTTAACAGCCATTGAGTAGGTCTTTTATGTACAAACAAAAGCCTCCAGATTTAAAACTTTTGCATAACTAACGATGGGGGGGAGAACACTAAAATAATTCTGTATTTGTTTTATTGGCACTCTTTAGTAAATGTCTACTCATCTTTTATCCTGAACATTTTGGTTCTTGCACATAGCAGCTTTTGCTTACCCTTTAATTCTTTAATCCTTCATGAAATTACAGGAGAGGTGAGTGCAGATTTGTCCTCCGTGTTACTTGGATCAGACCCAGCACCCACAAAGCATAACTCCCTCAGCAATTACTTAAATTAAATACCAGGCAGTGGCTTTGAAGAGTAGTACAGCTCCTTGGAAGCACTAGTAGCTATGGTACCGAAATATGCTCAAAGCTCTATAGATTTGTAAATGATTCACACAAGTCGATTGTTTATAGATCACATGTAATTCACCATTTATCTTTAGTTTTGTGTTTGCATTGATTTACTTAGGACATCAGGCATCTGGAACAATATACCCTTTCATAGACAGAAAGTGAACACACTAAAGAATAATGGGCAATAATTGCATTGATGAGGAAATACTGCATCCCAATTTTGTCCTGGCTGAATATGTAATCAGTTCCAAACCAGGAACTAGTATAACAGCAGATACATTTAATACATAAAAATTATGTCATGCATGTTCTAAGGTATTGAATACTTTATTAACACTCGTAAACTTTCAAAATTAGAAAATCAGAACTATTGCTTACATATACAAAGTAGACACTTGAAATACAAACTTCTTGCCATTTGAGAAAATGAGACATACAAAGACAGTATATTGGAGGCAGGGCCATTTCTTTTTTGGGGGGGTGGAGGTTGAAATTCACTAAAATTGGAGTGACTTCAACTGGTTATGAAACTCTAAATTTACCTAACCCTCTTCGGTAGAGAAAATACTAGTGAATAGTGTGGGATTATAAATTTACATATTTTTAATTAAATTTTTTCTTTTATATAGAATCCTTATTATGAATGGTCAAGATTAAAAATGTAAAACATATGGAAGCCAATGCTTGTGAAGTCATTTGCAGTTTCTAGCTGTAGAGACGCAACATCTGGTTCATTGCTACAAATGAGTAGAGATTTTGCTCTCTTTACCACAGTCATAATAGTGAAATCATACACTATCTATCCTTTTGCGTCTGGCTTATTTCACTCAGCATTATATCCTCTAGGTTCACTCATGTTGTCAAAAAGGTGCACCCATGTTTTCATATGCTTTGGGACATGATTTCATCTTTTTGCTGCATAATATTCCATTGTGTGTATACACCACATTTTGTTTATCCACTCATCTGCTGATGAGCACTTGGATAGTTCCCATCTTTTGACAGTTGTGAATAGTGTCACTATGAACATTGGTGTGCAAATGTCTGTTTATGTCACTGCTTTCAGCTCTTCGGGTATATACTAAGTAGTGGTATTGCCAAGTCACAGGGCAAATCAATACTTAGTTTTCTAAGGAACCGCGAAATTGTCTTCCATAGCAGCTGTACCATTACACATGCCCATCAGCAGTGCACAAGTGTCCCAGTTTCTCCATATCCTCTCCAACATTTGTAGTTTCCTGTTTATTTAATATCACCCATTCTTATAGGTGTGAGGTGGTATCTCATTGTGGTTTTGATTTGCATTTCCCTTATAGCTAATGAAGCTAAACATCTCTTCACGTACGTTCTAGCCATTTGTACTTGCTCTTTGGAAAAACGTCTGTTCAAACTTTTGCCCATTTATACTTGCGTTTGTTTTTTTGTTGTTGAGCTACAATTTCTTTATATATGAAGGATATCAAATCTTTACCTGGTATGTGGTTATAAGATATTTTCTCCCATTAAGTTGGCTGCCTCCTCACCTTTTTCAGAAACTCCTTTGGGGCACAGAAGCTTTAGATTCTATTTTTTTTAATCTACTTTTTTCTTTTATAGCTTGTGCTTTTGGTATAAAGTGCAAGAAGCTTCTACCAACACTAGGTCTTACAGATGTTTCCCTATATTTTCTTCTAGGAGGTTTATGGTACGGCTCTTATATTTAGGTCTTTGAACCACTTTGAGTTCATTGAAGGCAGGGCTATCTCTGATAATATTTGCTAGATAATATTAATGATGTGGACACCAGTGGCCCCTTTAAATTACCCCACCTGATAAAGACTGAAAAATTTGAAAGTGCTTATTGTAGTCAAAGGAAAACAGGATGATATAAAATAAGGAAAAGCTGTTTCTCTTCCACAGAGGACTGAGGAATATACAACCACACCAATGCTTCTCACAGCCCCAGCTTCTGTAAGTCTGTGTGTGGCAGAAGCTTTTCGTTTAAATGAAGTAGAAGATTGGCACAGACGACGTAAGTGTCCCATGTCATGTCTAGTCCTCAGATGCTGCAGTAAAGTTATGCATTAGCGCTACATGATCCGGTTGGTTTGCATTTGTTCCAGTACACAAGCGCATATTTTGACCATCTATCTCTACATGCAGTTTACTATCATGAGGAGATACAAAAATAAGATGAAGTAGCTGAAGAGAAGGTAAGCTTTATATCGACTTCTTAAAGACAGTCGAAGGAAAATAGCTTTAGAGAGTCTACATCAAGCCCAACATTTTATAAATCACAGACACAAACAAACAATAGGTTTCTATTAAAATCATTGTTATACTTTCTGCTCATTTCTAGAATGCCTGACTTATATAAATACTACTTTCCCTTTCTCACTACTCTAGAAAGTACCTGGCTATACTTCTCTAAACAGGGCTCAGTTTTCTCCATCAAAGTGGGTTTAGATCCAGGGCACCAGCCGGTGGATGTGGGAGGTGTCAAACACAATCTAGTATTTTCTTAAGTTCTCCTCACTAAAAATCTATTCACCTTTTATCCTGAACGGTTGGTCCTTCCCTAAGCAGGGTACTCCTTTCCCTCTGCTCCCCCCTGCCTCATTAGGAAGCAAAGGGCGCTTTGCCGATGCACCCAGCTGATGCCAGCTCCCGGCTCCCTGCTCATGCAGGCTCCCCCTCGCCAGCCGACTGCTCTGAAACAGGGCTTTGAAAATTGAAGAACAGTTAAATGGGCACACTTGGGAGTGCCCCATTGGTCTTATCTTCGGGCAGCGCAGCGCCCAGCTCAGGGTGGCCACAGCTTCAGTGCGGCCGCTCACTTTCTCATCATTCATTTCATTTTTTATTGGGCCACATTTGTTTTCGGTGTATTTATACTGGAAGTATAAACACAGAGTACAGCATCAAGGTCTGAAATATTCTTAGAAATTTAAAATTGTCTACACTTATATTTCAAATATTAATTCTTAAGGATGGGCCAGGGCTTTACAAATGCACAGCACATCATAGATGGCAAAGCGCTCCTGTGCAAATGATCCCATTTTGATTCAGGCCCTCCGCAGCCCTGGTCATCACCATGAGACTTCTCAGCTGTGGGAGTGAGCCCTGTAGAGAGTGTACAAATTACCCCGGGGCACAGAGCCCCCAACAGCACAGCCCTCCTCCAACCACTCCCTCTGCCCTCACAGCTCTCAGCTTTTCAGGCACCACTCCTTACAGCTCTTGGCATAGTAGCCGCTTTTTATATTTGTCAATGACACTCTGAATGGTCTCTGTCCCTCCGACCAGACTATAAGCTCCATGAGAGCAGGGACTATATTTGCTCACCATTTTCTCCCCAGGGCTTGGTATACAGCACCCAGCAAATATATGCTCAAATATTTCTTGTTTGCACCCATTAGGGCCTCAATGCATTCGATGGTCAATAAATGTGCTTTGAATGAATGAGTTTATGGATAACTGCCGGCCCAAGATAATTCAAACCAGCCCAAAGAGAAGTCAGTGAGTCATGCCTGTAAATAAGAAAAAGATGAGCCTTGGTAACAACGCATGACAGTCCTGTAAGCAGAGCAGGGAGATTTGTGTGCTAAACAAACTGGCTTTACTCAGAAGAAAACACAAGCCAGGTAACGAGGCGGGGAGGATTGCAGGACTTAGGAATGTAAGAAGAAAATTAATGGGAGATTTTTAAGCCCATTTTCAATGTTCATAATTTTTTTTATCCTAAGACACAAAGGGACAACCTGATTCTCATTAAATCACATAAAGCAAAATACATGGCTGCTGGCGTGATCAAGTTTTTCTCACTTAGTCCTCCAGGAACTGGACATGGGCAGCCCCGGCTCTGACTAAAACCTCCACAAGGAAGTCCCAGCTGGCTGACACGTGCTGAGGTAAAGTGTGAAAAGACGGGCCCTCCTCCCTGGAAGCCTCCTGCTCTGGCGGGTGGGATGTGCTGCGTGTGACAATGGCTTCATCTATTAAGTGTCTTCAGGACTTCGGAAGAAAACAAACAGGACCGCCCGCCATCAGAGGTGCACAGGGTGCAGGGTGCCCCGGTCCCCGCGCCCCAGGAGGCCTGAGCTCACGGCAGAACAGAAGTGAGTGGACGCGCCTCAGAGCACAGGGAGGGAGGGAAGAGGAGCTGGGGGAACACCGGGGAGGCTGTGCAGTCGGTCAGTCTTCTAAGGAGAAAGCCAGCCTCAGAACCCAGGGCAGCCAACCCCTCACCTGGGAAAAGCAAAGAGGACAGAGTCAGCCCCATCCCAGAGAGAGGTGGCAGGAGGGAGGGCAGGGTGCTGGGCCGTGCTTGACAAGGATGGCCAGTCACCTTGTTTAGGAATTAGGCTTGACACGGGGCCTATCGGGGTCTCTGCTGCTTGTTGACAGGGGACGGCATTTGTCCTTCCAAAGCCCTCAGACCAAACGAACTTCCAACGAACAGAACATAATCCAATTGTGGCACAATTGTCTAGAGGCCTCTGGTTTCTAGGACCCAAGGAACAGTGTAAGAAATGACCATACTTATTTTTTACATATTTGGATAAAAAAAATTTTAATGATTTCAATAATTAGCTATTTTAAACCCATATGCTGATAATTCTCTGGGAGTTTCACAAAAGAGTTAAGAGGGCTACTTGGTGCCATTTTTAATTCCTTGATGTCGAAAGTTAAAAATAATTGTCCCAAGGGTGCACGGGTGATTCAGTGGTAGAATGTTCACCTTCCATGAGGGAGACTTGGGTTCAATTCCCGGCCCATGCATCCAAAAAATAAATAAATAAAATAATTGTCCCAATAATGAGAAAAAGAATAAACCCTGTCTGTTGATGGATCCTCCCAGTCTTCTCCCTTCACCAGCCCACAGACAGTTCTATTAGACAACATATAAGAGATCAAAGCCAACTTCCTTTACAAAATACAGCTGCTCAACATAGAAGAATTAGAAGTCCTTTGGCCAGCCCCATGCTCCTCACTCCTGCTTGGCTATCACATGGATCTATAGTTGAATATTTTTTCATTTATCTCTAGTTTGTAGAGAACATACCCTAAATCAATATGTTTTTAATTTTTTTCATTTTGCAGCATATTGAGAACAATTATTCTAGACATCCGCAGTACTTATGCCTGGAAAGAAAAAAGACGTATTCAAAATAGCCAAGTTGATAATCCAAAGAGTGTCCAAGAAACAAGTACTGAGGAAAATCATTTGCTAAAAGAAAATATGGATTTAAAAACCACCTAAATCTAAGAGCATCTCTCTTTATTATTTTGTTATTAATTTTGTTAAGAATGCCCCATGTAACGATGAAAACTTTGAGACTCATCTGTCATAGAAATCTCCAAATTGTGGCTACATTCCTCAACAAAAAAGATAATTGTGAAGAGAATTATCTTTCCTGCCTAAGTCATGGTTGTCTTTGGATGAATTACATGAACTTGACTTGAAATATGCTCTAAATGACAAGTTGGGTAAAATATATACGATTTAAACCCAGTATAGAGTGGTCAAAGCGTCTGAGGTTTTTTCGTCACCTTCCCTCTCACAGGTTGACACATACAAAAAATTTCAACTAGAGAATTTGAGAGCTGGCAATTGTTTCAATGATAATGATATGATGCCTTATCATACAAACAAGGATACTAATATCCAAAGAAATTAAGATAAAGATATTTAGTCTAACTCAAGACTAGACTAGACTGTGCATTTTCTGAATCGTGGACCAGTATTCAATTTACTAAATTTAATTTAAATGCTTTGAAGAACAAGTTAAATAAATCATGCCATAATTGTCACTCAGTCCTTAGGGAGAACATGAAGGTTTGAACATTTTGATATTGAAAAATAACTCTAGCATACATAATATAACAACCACTATCACCAAATGTTGGAGGTTTACCTGTTCCAAGTGCTGTCTTTGTATTATTTCATTTAATTCTCACAGCAACCCCACCAGGTAGGTACTGTTACTATCTCCATTTTACAGATGAGAAAACTGAGATTTGCCCAGTGTCCCTTAGTGAATGGAAGACCCAGAAAACAGATCCAGTCTATCTCCATCCTAATGGTATGAGCAAGGGAAACATGCCAGGCAGAGACTGAAGAGCAGAGCGTAAGGCCATCTGTATAATTATATTTAACATACACAGTTACACATAAGTAAACATAGTGACAGTGCAGATCTATAGAAGAATACAGGTGTGTGTGTAATGGTGATACCCAGGAAACCATCAACAATGCTTACCGGAAGCGGTTGACTTTAAATTTCATCCCTTTGTAGAATATTTCAATGTTCTGCTATGCATGTGGGCATGAGGATGTATCACGCTTCCAAGTAGCTTTGCATATCTTGGAATAATCATAACAGCCATATGCCCAGTATTTTGGTGCTTCTAATCTTATCTAATCCTCCCAACAACCAAATAAAGAAAGCACATTTTGATCCCCCACTTGACAAATGAGAAAACTGAAGAACAGAGATTATGCTGAGTGCCTCATATCACACACTGATCTCTCAGGATGCCCCTCACTCTTCATTCTCTTCTCCTTCCTTTAAGTACACCGAATGTCATCCTTACTCCCTTGCCAAGTAGTTCTCAACTCCGGCTGCAACAGTAATCATCTCCAGAGCTGTAAAAACACCAGTGCCTGAACCTCAGGCCCAGAGATTCTGATGGAATTGGACTGCAGTGGGGCCTGGACATTTGGATGTTTAAAGTTCTTCAGGGCGCCAAAAGATGGAAACAATCCAAATGCCCATCAACAGATGAGTGGATTAACAAAATGTGGTATATACATATGACATAATATTATGCAGCAGTAAGACGAAATGACATCCTGATACACACGACGAGATGGATGAGCCTTGAGGACATAATGCAGAGTGAAATAAGCCAGACACAAAAGGACAGATACTGTATGATTCCACTTTTATGACCACGGTAAGTGTAAAATCGGAGGCTTATAATACAGAATATAGGGGACTTAGAGATACATAGAAGCTAGAGATGGGTGAATGGTTAGCTAATGTGGTTGAACTCAAAGGTAAAGGAATAGAGAGACATGAAAGCAGTTCACTAGTGGGTTTATAAGTAATATTACCATATTTAAGGTGAACAGGATTGAAAGGGGTTGTATAGACCTATGTGTCCCACTGATTAACACTACAAATATTAATAAGTTCTTGCAAGAACTACTTCAAAGGTATGATTCTTGTACAAAGAGTGGTTTAAGTTCAGGGTACAAGGGGAAAACTGCTATTGCATGCTATGGGCTATGCTTAATAGGAAAACATCAGCAGTTCCACAGCAACACCAGGGGTAAATAATGGTGGGAGGGACAAGAGTTAAGGAGAGGTTTAGATTTTCCATTTGGTGAGGGTGTGTTTATTGGTTATCTTTCTCTTGGAAACAATGAAATTATCTAAAATTGAGAGTGTTGATGGTCTGTGGACTTCAGGCATTATACATGATGCCTAAAGAAAGGAGGTGGCTGAAGGATGCAGTGACTGAGAGGTAGATTGGTGAATGATGGTGTATACATATGATGGAATATTGTGCTGTTACAAAAAAGAACAAAGTCGTGAGGCATGTAATGATGTGAATGAACCTGTGGGACATTGGGTGAGGCAAAATAAGCCAGAAACAAAGGGGCAATTATTGTATGGTTTCCTTCAGAAAATGCTTATAAGAAAACAGGGGGGCGGCTGCTGTGGCTCAGCAGGCAGAGCTCCGACCTGCCGTGCTGGAGGTCTGGAGTTCGATCCCTGGTGCCTCCTGCCCATATGCAAATTTAAAAAAAAAAAGAAAACAGGGGCCTAGATTGTAAGCTCTTACAGCAGCCACATTTAGTCCAAAGAGGTAATTATTATTTCTGGATTTTGAGAGACGTTTTATATATGTATAACATGGTATTTAGAGATAATAACAAAGCCAATCAGGTTGGGATTAAGGTAATTCAGAGGTAAGGAAGACATTGTCTATATTTTAGAACCTCACCTACTCTCTGAGACCAAAGGAAGAAAGTTTTATTTTGTCCAGAACCTAAATTTTCTGTAGCACATAATCTACCTCAACTTGTCTGGGTAGGCTCATTAATCGAAACACAGGGAGCCCAAAATAACAATGAGGGCCTTTAATCCAATATAGTTTAATATAATGCCTGGGTATATCCTAGAATATATTAAGCACATAATCCAAAAGTATTGGCAAAGTCCCTTGAGGAATAGGAGAAAAAATATGGAACTATTAAACTTTACCACCAGGGAAAACCCTAACACTGGGTCAAACATTAGGGACACCCAAATCAATAGGCCAAGCCCTTGATCTTGAGTCTCGCTCTTTTGAAGCTTATGTTTGTAGTGGAGAAGCTTAGCCTACCTATAGATGTGCCTAAGAGTTAGTTCTGGAGGACCTCTTTTGTTGCTCAGATGTGGCCTCACTCTCTTGAAGCCAAACTCTGTAAGTGAAATCATTGCCCTCTCCCTTACATGGGACACAACATCCAGGATTGAAAGTCTCCCTGGCAGCAAGGAACATGACTCCCAACAATGAGTCCGGCCCTGGCACCATGAGATCAGCAATGCCATCCTAACCAAAAGGAGGAAAAGAAGTGTAACAAGTAAAATATTAGTGGCTGAAAGACTTCAAATAGAGTCAAGAGGCTACTCCAGAGGTCACTCTTACGAAAGCTTCAGTTAGACATTGCTACCTACCAAAACTTGCCAAATCCCAACCAAAACCAGTCCAGCCAATCCTAAGGAAAACCTAGAGCAATATATATGATTCTACAAAGGTTCCATGTACTAGGGTAACTTTCCAGAAACCTACAACCTCCAGATGGGTCTCTGGACCAGATAAGTCCTGAAACCTAGAGGGACCAGTCTCTCCAGAACATCAGCTAGTTCCATCTCCTTACCCCATATTACTGGCAGCCCCTTCCAACATGAAAAAGTTAGAATGGCCATAGCCCAAATACTCCTAAAGAGTGGGATAGAAAGATCAAACTTGATAGCAGAGTTATACAGAGAAGGTAGGGTTTAACAAACAAATATCGATTGCTGAATCATTAAATTGATATTTTTTAGTCTCCAGTATCTTAGATCAGCTAGAATAAAAACCTAAAATTATGGACTTGTAACT
>PVIY010049024.1:0-16959 GCA_004026745.1 Myrmecophaga tridactyla | reverse complement strand
GTGTTTTTTGGTATTTAAAAAATTTTTTTAAATGTAAAAAATACAAAAGAAAGTTAAGAATGTTTGTGTTTGCTTGATGTTTTTTGGTATTTAAAAAAATTTTTTAATTAATTAAAAAAAAACCAACTTCTCAAGGACCCCCATAATCACCTTGTGTCTCAGCAACACCAGGCTAGAAACCATAGATGAAGCCTCTGGCCTCAATTTACAAATGAGTGGCCTGGGGGCCAATAGAGGGCAGAGGCAACACCAGTAATTTTATGGTGTATCGCCAGCCAGGGTTAATTGAGCAATTACTATATGCTCAGTGCAAACACACTGAACTTGGCACTTGATTAAAAACAAAAAAGACCTCCTTGCATTTATTTAGGTATTATCCTAGCATTTATTTCTTTATATCCCCTTGTGTTTCTCATATAAAAGTCTAAGCAGTGTGGATCTGCCTGGTCCTTTATCTGCTGGGGAAGCTCAAGCTGGCACGTGTGCTGGCCAGGGTAGGGCCTTAGCACCTTCAACATTTCGTCTCATTTAATCCCAGCAACGACCCCAGAGTACTAATTAACACCTGCCTGGCCCTGTTGTAAGTACTTTCAAATGACTGACTTCATGTACTCGTTATAAGGACTCTATGAGCTATCAGAGTCTTGCTGTACCCATCTTGCAGATGAGAAAACTCAGACTCAGAGATGAACTGACTTAGCCCAGGGCACTCAGCCAGCAAGTGGCAGAGCCAGAGCTGTTGGAGTCCAGTGCCCTGAGTAAGATCCAGAATGTTAAGAGGCCACCTTGTTTAGATGTGGGAGGGCTATTGTGGAAGTTCCTGCTAACAGCAAGGAGAAGTGGGCTGCAGTTACAGCCTGGGCTGGACTTTGCGGGCTTGCATCCCTCCCTTTGCCCCTGGGCAGGGTCCTGCCTGGCTGTCTCTCAGGGTGAGGGCTTTCTTCCTAACCACAGGTCCAGGCTGGCCTTCCTCCTCCCTGTTGCCCTCCCCCAGGGCCATCCTTTTCTCTGTGCCCACCCACGCCAGCATGGGCCACTGGCCCTCTCCTAGGACAGTGTCCCTAGGGCCTTCCTTCACAGGGGGCTTTGCCCTGCCTGCAAACCTTGATTTTAGACTTCGAAACTACAGAACCGAGAGAGTGAATTTCTGTTGTTCTAAGCCTCCCAGTTTGTGGTCATTTGTTGTGGCTATTGCAGGAAACACACAGTAGGGAAAGAATGCTCCAAGCGAGGGACCCGCCGGTGCCAAGGCCCTGGGGTGGGAGCATACCCGATGCAATCCTGGAAGAGTGTGGTTGAAGGGAGGGAGGGACAGGTTGAGGAGAGGGAGGGGATGCCACGAGGGGGCCTGTGGCAGATGACTGAGGGCTTCGCAGGCCATGGGGAGACGTTAGCTGTTTCTCTGAGTGAGATGGGAGCCACGGGAGGGGTTAGAGCAGAGGGGGACATGATCTGCCCTGAGGACTGTGGGGAGAAGGGCCTGCAGGGTGCTGGGGGTAAGTAGGAAGCCATGGGGGCGGCCACTGCAACATGCCAGGCAGGAGACGCTGGCGGCGAGGACTCCGATGGGAGCAGGGGAGGTGTGGAGAAGCGAGTGGGTTTGGGATCTGTTCTGGAGTTTTCACCCACTCATTCATTCATTCCATTATTCATCCAATCAGTACACATCTATCGAGAGCCTCCTCTGTGCCAGACACCGGGGACACTAAACACAAGGCAGAGCAGACGGAGTCCTGTGCCCAAATGCAGTGGAAGTTCGGTGGAAGACAGATATTAGTCCAATAAGCATGGGAAAAATACAAACCAGAAGTACCACGAAGGAGAAGGAACAGGCGGCGATGGGAGAGTCACGGCCACGTGCCCCAGCCTGGGGACCTTCTCGGGCAAGGCCCTCATTACACACTTGAAGAAACTGAGGCACAAAGAGGGAATGTCACTGGTTCAAGGTCATGCAGCCCATTGCTAGGCTGGCTAGGGAGAGAGCGTGCCCCTCCCCCTGGGTCTCCCAGAAGGCGGCTGTCAGCCCCCCTCGCCCGGGCCTCCCCGGCTGCAGCCACCCGTGGTTTATGACCCCCGGAAGCCCCTCCGAAGTGTCTCGTCAGCGAAGCCCTGGGCCACAGAAGATGGGCTCGTCCCCCCGCGCGGGCCCGGGCGGCGGCAGATCGATGGCGAGTGTGCCGCCCTGCTACTCCATCTCATTAGGCCTTCGTTTTCATCTCCCGGCTTCCTGGCAGCCTTCAAATTATCCCATAAAATTTATTTACTATTTCATGAATACATAAGCAGCAGGCAGGCACAAGCTTTTTATATATTTACACTGTATATATTTCACGGGAGACTTATAGCTGTCTCTAAGGCAGAGAGGGGGAGAGGAGAGAGAGCGAGCAGACGGAGCCAGCAGCTGGTGGCAGAGGGAAGGAGGCAGGAGGGAGGCGCCGACGGTGGGCGGAGATGAGGGCCCGCGGTGCCCTCAGCCGCGTGGGACCCGGGACGGCCCGAGGATGCCGGGCAAGGGAGGGAGGGCAAGGGTCCTGGGGTCTGAGGCTGGGGCTGGGGTTGATGTTCAGGTCAGTGGTTCCGGGCTGGGAGGCTCTGGCACTGGACGGTAAGTAACTGGGTACTGGTAAGTGGGTACTGGAGGGTCTCAGGGGCGCTGTGACCAAGGGCTGGATCCTCATCCTGGCCCCAGAGTAAGCCCTGACTTCTGCTGCAGCCTGGGCCCCGACCCTGACACAGGACACAGACTGAGCCCTGACTGCATCACCGTCTGATCCCGGAGCTCAGTGACAACTTGAGCCCTGAGCCCCGTCACATCCTGAGCCCTGAGCTCAGTCACATCCTGAGCCCACCAGTAACAACCTAAGTCCTCAACTCAGTAACAGCCTGAGCCCTGAGCCCAGTCACATCCTGAGCCCTGAGCCCAGTAACAACTTGAGTCCTCAAGCCAGTAACAACCTAAGCCCTGAGCCCAGTCACATGCTGAGCCCTGAGCCCAGTCACATCCTGAGCCCAAGCCCACCAGTAACAACCTGAGTCCTCAAGTCAGTAACCACCTGAGCCCTGAGTCCTGTCACAGCCTGAGTTTCGACCCCTGGTCACAAACTGAACCCTGATCCTAATTCCAGACTAAACCCCAACTCTGGTCACAGATTAAGCCCTAAGAACCCCAGTCCCAGGCCGAGCTTTGACCCTCTTTACAGTCACAGACTGAGTCCCGACTCTGGTCACAGACCGAGCCCTCACCCTGATCCCAAAATGAACCCTGATCCCAACCCAAGGCCGAGCCCTAACCTGAGCCTAGATCCTAACCCGTCAGCCATCTCACAAAGATTCACATGCATACACAAGTGGCAGATGACAGGTACACAGCCCAGCCACAGGCCCCTCCTGCTCCTGTGGCTCTGAGTGCTGACACTGATGTAGGCCACTGACAGCCTGATTCTCTCTTCCCTCTGGGCACACGGTAGGATCTGCGTGCCCCACTCCCTGGACGGAAGGTTCACACCGAAATGTGGGCAGGAGTGGAGCACGTGCTTGCTTAAAATGTCTTAAAAAGCCAGTGTGTGATTTTTCCTCTTCCCCTCCCCCTGCCAGGTAACCAGTGACGCTCTAACGGGGGCACCTGCAACAGCCTAGGATCTTGAGCGATGACCATGCGGAGTACAGCCCACCAACCCACGCTGGACATGCAGGCTGAGTGGGATATGGACCTTTGTTGAGTTGTTTTAAGGCACCGAGGTTTGGGGGCTGCTTGTTATTGCAGCGTAACTTGCCCAGTATAACCTGAAACCGCTCCTCCTCTGAGGGTGCCCACTCTGAATTCTTTTGATCGCTACTCACCAAGACCTTGCCCTACACAAGGGCCTCCGGGTCCTGAAGCCAGGAGGGAGGGTCGACTGAATGTCAATCAACATGTCAGGAAACCCCTCGCACAAGGCCAGACACACTGTAAGCACTCAACAAATGCGTGCTGAATTGAACAGGTGATTTCCTCGCTATGTCTGACTCAGTTCTTTAGGAAAGTCTTGTTATGTTGACATAGTAAGATGCCAGGTCAGGACCACCAAAGACAGTGGCTATGCCCAAGAGAGTTTTCTGGAATTGAATCCTATCTCCAATAGTAGCCGTGTGACCTTAGAAGAGTCGCTTCACCCATGGTGCCTCAACTTATCCCATCTGTTGCATGGGGAGAGAATTCACCCATTTTTCTCACTTCCTAGCTTCCTGGGAGATCTGGCTGGTCAAATTCTCCACATGTTCACCCAGTAGTCCCCACTCACTATTATTTGTGCATTTGTTCATTCGGTCATTCTATCTTCATTGTCATCATTGTCATAGATGTTTATTGAGCACATACTATGTACTGAGTCCTGTGCCTTTACTCCTTTTAATCTTCATAGCAACTCTGTGAGGTGAGTTCTCACTCTCTCATCTCTTCATTACATCATTTATTAGCTCTTTATCCACATAATAATCTCTCCTACCCTTCCTGTCTTCAGGAATTCATTTGAGAGGCAGGAGAATTAACAGCAGGGACCCAGACTGGCTGGCTCAAATTCTGGCCCCATCTCCTCCTAACCGGATGATTTTGGAGAAGTCAATTAATCTCTCTAACCTGGATTTTGCATCTGTTAAATGGGCATAATAGTCCTTATCTTCAGGAATTGGTACAAAGACGAATTGAGTTACGAGAGGCAAAAATGATTAGGACAGTGCCTGGCCCAGCATGAGCAGTTGGTAAATGCTGGCTATGACTATTCATCGTCCCACTGATTTAACCCACATACGCTGAGCCTCTTCTCTGTGCTGCTACTAGGGTTTCAGTGATGAACAAGATGCACGAAAGTATGTAAAAAATATTGGAGCATTCACCATGTATGAGGCACCTTATGCTCATCTCAATCCTCTCAACAGCCTGTCTGATCAATACCATTATTACTGCATTTTACAAATAAGTGAACTGAGACCCAGAGAGGTTAAGTGACTTGTCCAAGGACACACAGCTCATAGGTGGTGAAGCCTGGCTTTGAACCCAAGGAGGTCTGGCTGGCGGTCTTCTGTGCCTAACCATTAGCACACACTGCCACCTTGCTGTCACACACATGCAGTGGGAGCAGTGGTCTCCTAGCAAAGGATAAGGAATGGGGACAGAACAATGAGCTCTGCCCAGGCTCGGGTGGGAGAGGGGATCAGCTCAGCTGGGCCAACAAAGAGAATCTTCTGGGGTTCCAGGGATGTTCCCTGGATGTCCCCTGACTTCCATCTAACCCCAGAAAGCGCTGCTTTCCCTGGGAGATCCCTCCTCCAGGGAGCCCCAGGAACAGAGGCTGTGAGAACACCCCACCCCCTCGCCTGTGTAACTGCAGAGAGCCAAACCTGAAGGACATCAGGCCAAGCTCGCTGACGCATGCGAGGCCTGGGCTCTGGGGCGAACACCCACCTCATCGCAGCTTCTTTGTCCAGAGCGCAAAGCATTTATTATTAATGGTAATAATAATTATAATTGCTTATTGATCTCCTCCAATTCACCCGGCACTCCACTGAACACTGGATTTCGGTCACTGCCCAGCAGACTCACAAATCTATGCCCAGTGCCATGCCTTCCGCAATGCTAGGACTCGACAGACAGCCAATAACGCGACCACGTCCACGCGGACGGCCCCGCCGGTCCATCCAGGCGCACAGCACACACTTACCGGGCTGTGGCTGAGCAGATCACCCCCACGTCAGCCACACGGGATCAGTCTCCAACCAACAGGAATTTATTACTTGCTTGATATTTTACCATTTGCAATGGACCAAGGAAGTACTCTCCTGGAATATAAAAGGAAGACATCAACCTGGTCTCAAAAGATTAGGTAGGACAGGGCTTCTCAGCCTTTAACGTGCACACAAATCTCGGGGGATCTTGATACAATGCAGATTCTGATCCGGAAGGTCTGGGGTAAGGTCCGGGAGGCCTTGAGAGGGGACTGGTTGAGGGCTGACAGTATGCACCCACAAAATAAGGAAGAGTCAAGAGAAGGGCAGTGAGATAGGGTGGAAGAACACATGCCTTGGAATCCAATGGTTCGGCCACACATGAGCTGTGCAACCTTGGGCAAAAGACTTCACCTCTCTGGGCTTGGTTTCCTTGCCTTTAAAAAGCAGGAATGACGGTCACTATTATAGAGACTCCTGGTGATGTCTAACAAGTTAATGGATGCGAAAGCAACACACATACAGGATGCTGTTAGTACTATTCAGGCCTGTCGGCCTGCCTCCCTCCCTTCTTTCTCTCTCTCCTTTCCTTCTGTCCCTCTTTCCCCAAAGTTTTTGTTCAGCACCTGTTTAAAGCCATTAAAATGGTTCCAACTGGGGGTAAGGGGTATCTCTTGGACATTCCCAGTGAGCTACAGTCCCCTCGCTGCATGCACCCCTATCTCCCTGCTTTTCTGCCCCAGAGCCTCCTCTAACACACACAGGGTGCCCCGGAAGGGCTGGGCTGTGATACCTCCAGGGAGAACTCAAGCAGTGAGGGATGGGAGCGGTGGAGGCACCCCAGCTTTCATGTCCCTTAGCATTCAACATGACTCCTCAGACAGTCCCCGGTGGGACTGAGCCCGAACTGCCCACGGCAGTAACCTACTCTTTAACATAAGCTTTGCTTTATTTCACCCTTCTCTGTCTCACCTTCCCACTTCCTGCTTCCGGTAATCCCCTCCAAAATTAACCATCTGCCCCCACGCCCTCATCTCAGGGTCTGCTTTGGGGGAAACCCAAAGTGGAGGCAGACAGCACCCTCCCTGTGGGCAGGAAACCATCCTTCCAGAGGTCCAGGATGAGGAGAGAAGCACTGTGCCTCTCCAGTCCTCAGGTGGACTCTCTTGGCACTCGTGAATACAAAGGCTCTCGTCACGCTGCTGGACTTTCCATTCCTAGTAATACTGTTTTCTGTTTAGAGTTTTCACCCATTGCTTCCTCACTTCACCTTCAGAAGGACTGGCAAGACAGGCACCTTTATCCCTCCCATGTCACAGATAAGGAAACTGAGGCCTATTATCGGCCAGGCACTCTGTTAGGATCCCACGCAGGGGCTCAGGGGCTCACCCAAAGCTTCTCTGACGTCACTGTGCATAAGGATCCCTCAGGGAATGGGTTTTAATGCAGATTCCTGGGCCCTACTCCAGAGATGGTGATGCAGTATGGGTGGTAGGGAAGGCCAGACATTTCATTATCAACAAACAACCTGCATACGATTCTGGGACCGGGGTCCCCCCTGGAAAGACTCTGAGAAACACTAAGTCAAAAAGAGAGTTGGGGCGTACCCAAATTCACACTAGTGTAGGATTCGGACCAGGACCCAAAGAAGCACAGGCCTCAAGGATGCGGCCCAGTCCCTCACCCGGTGTGGGAGCGCCTCCACCACTGCCTTCTTGGCCTGGGAACCTTTCCTGCCCTTCCAGGCTCCAGGTCTCCCGTCACCAAGGTCACATCCTGTCTGTAGACCAGCAGGAGGGCCTATATCACCCCGATGGGAGCCTTTTGGGTGCCCTGGGCCCAGGCAGGGGCTGGAGTAAACAGGTTTTACATTGACAGTGCATCTTTCCATTTTAAAGCTCCCTACAGTTTACAGAGTACTTGGCCCACATCTGAATCACTTGCCAGTTTAGAAAGGACTACTTGGAGCACTCTGCCCTTGTCCCCTGTCCTCCTCCCAGGTGAAGGGGAACTTAATTTCTTAGCACCATTTTGCAGTTGAGGACACTGAGTCTGAGTAACCAGCCAAAGGGGCCCAATGAGCTGGATGGAAGGCTGAGGCTGGGACATCTGTGCTCTTCATCCGATTTCCAAACTCTCGGTGACCTGGGGACCATGGAGGACCTGACAATGCAAAAAAGTGTATCCAGACTCAGACAGGATCCCTGTCACCCATCCAGTCCCACATGGACCCATCTGGCAACCAGTCATGGCTTCTCTCCTAGCATCTTCTGGCTCCTGGTGCTGTGGCAATGACGTCCCTGTTCCTCGCTGAGACCACCTGCCTGCACAGCTCACCCCCCAACTCACACACTAATCCCTATCCCTCCACTTTTCGAAAAAATTTCAATCATAATAGCAACCTGAGCTCTCTACAAGAATATCTAATCCTCATAGCCCTGCAGTGTGGGCATCTTTATACCTGTTTCATGGATGAAGAAACAGAGGGTCCAAGAGGTCCATTCACTTGCCTGAAGTTATATCTACCTACTAAGCAGACGAGGCAGATCTCAATCCAGTTCTTTCTCTTTCCTTAGGTCCTGCTCTGGCCCCTGGGCCGCAGCTGCCCTATCCTTGAGGGCCTGGATTCCTGGGCACAGTTCTCAGAACCATCCTCAGGTGAGCAGGGAAGCTGGCTGCCCTCTACCCCATCCACACCTGTCCCCAGAGCAGAGAAAGGGGGCTGCATCTCATCATTCAGACTGCCACCTGGTGGAGCCCATATCGCCTGAGTTTCAGGATGTTGATAATGAAGAAAAAAAGGAGGGAGGGAGGGAGAAAGAGAGAAAGAGAGAGAGAGAGAGAGAGAGATCAGATTGGGATACGTGAGGTGGAGCAAACCGCAAACCAGTCCTGGGGTCAGACAGGGCAGGCAGGTATAGTTGGGCAGGTTGGTCTCTGCACAGAGGCCCAGCCAAGGAAACACCTGGGGCTGAAATCTAGCTCCCATCCTGCTCACCAAGCCATTCCCCTGGCCCAGGGCTGTGCCTACCTGGAAGAAGGGGCCCTTTCTTAAGTCAGTGATGCTTCACGTGATCAGAGGGGTGAGGACCTGGTGGCTGCCTGCTGGTAGCTGAGTCCAAGCTCGGAAGAGTCAGGAAAGAGAAGGCTCGATCTCAGCCCCACTGAATTATAGGTGAGCCCCAACCTCCCAGAGGAGAGGAACAATGAGCAAGTAAGGGGGAGGGGCGATAGTCATTTTGTTTTGATTTTCTAAATATCCTCATCTGCTGGAAGATCGCAGAAAAGACATTGTTGACAGGCAAATGCTTCTTTTTTTTCTCCTTCTTTCCTAGTGAGACTTGCCTTCTTTTAGTTCTGATGGGAATGACTTTTTTTTTGTATGCTGTATGGCACGGTCACATTTCATTATTTTTCCATGTGAGAATCCTGTTATTGCAGCACCATTTGTTGGATTTTGTTTGTTTTTTTGTTTTGCTTGTTTGTTTTTTGGGGGGAAGTGCACTGACCGGGAATTGCACCGGGGTCTCCCGCATGGCAGGTGAGAACTCTACCACTGAACTACCCTTGCACCCCAGAAATGACTTTTTAAAGTGATTTTCATTGGAGACTTTTCCTGAGTCCTTCCCAAAGTCTCTGATTGTCTAAAATGCATCCTACCATCTATCCATCCATCCACACCCCACCCATCAATTCACCCAATAAATTCATTCATTCACCTAACAAATATCTATTGAGCATCTACTGTGTGCCAGGTCCTCTCTAAGGCATTGGGGATCCAGTGGGGAGCTATGCAGATGGCATCCCTGTCCCTATGGGGCTAAGTATCCCAGCAGGGGAAATCAGATCATAAACAAGTCAACAAATAAACGAGATTGTTTCAGCCACTGACAAGGGCCACACCGAGAGTGCTGGAAAGGGGTGGAGGCTTCATAAGACCTGGTGGTCAGGGAAGGCCCCTCGGAGGGGGTGACCCATGCACGAAACCTCAACAGTAAGCAGGGAGCTCCTTCACACAGAAATGCACCCAACAGCTTATAATTACAAAATGATCCATCAAGGTCATCAACATTAAACCCTCTGGAACTTTTCATAAACCTCAGAATAGTCACAGCCAGGCCAGTGCTGGCAGGCACAATGATTGTCTCAGTTACAGGGAAATACACCAGGACTTCGGTAACTATCTTTAGCTAACATCAAAAACCATCTATTAAAAAAATCTAATGCTTATCACTGATGACAATATCATCCTTCATTTGAAGGATGGAGAAGAGTGCAGTTTAGTGGGAAGGTAGGGGGACAGGGTGAGCACTGAGTTCCTGCACCTTTGCTCCCCCCACATCGTTCCTTCTTGGCTGCTGCCACCTTCAGTTCCCTCCATTCAAGCTTTTGGCCCTTGGAGATCTGGGCTACACTTCTGGGTCTGTCCTATACAGCTGTGTGACCTTGGGCAGGTAATTTTGCCTCTCTGAACCTCAATTTATCCATCTGAAATGAAACCTCCCCTTTCCTTGATTCTAAAACATCTGTATTTTCCCCATATTTTATTGATTCTCAAATCAAGAGAGGTTTGGTAATCCAGCCCCTCTCAAACTTAAATGTATACACAGATCACCTGGGGATCCTGTTAAATATTCAGGCACCGATTCCTTAGTTCTGGGGGCAGTGCCCAGATCCTGAATTTCGGGCAAGTTCTCAGGTGATGCAAATGTTACCAGTCCGAGGACCAACCTTCGAGTAGCAAAGAAGCGGTTGCTTCATTTGATGTGGTTGTTATTAAATTGAGGGGGCAAAGCTACAGTTGATGGAATTTCCGATGTAAGAAAATGCATTAACCCTGTGTTTCATTTTATTTCCCCAGTAACCCTATAAAGATGTTTGTCAAGCACCCAGCACACAGCGCGGCACGCCGAGAACATTAATAGATGTTAGCTCACTCCTTTGAAACCTCAAGAGCTGATGCGGGATGTGAAGGCAGACGCTGGACTTTGAGGTCCGTCTATAATTGGCTGCGATCCCCATGAGGCCTAAATGTAGGAGGGGGCGGAACAAGGCAGGCTCGGTGGAGGGAAAAACGTTAATTCCTCTCTTGGCCCCCACACCCCCAGCTCGGGGATGTGTTTGATCAGGCCTGCATCAAACGACACATTTGCAACAAGACAAAACCAAGCCAGGGGACTCGAGCTTGTTGGAAACAGTCCCTCTCACTCCGCCCCCACCATCGCCTTCAGACAGACACGTGCAAATGCTTGTTTCAAACCACAAAAACAGACAAGCACCTGGGCAACTGGGCCTGCCATGAGACATTCGGAGAGGAGGGAGAAGTACGAAGGGGACTGGGAACTTGGGAGGAAAGAAACAAAGAGTGGGGAAGGGTGAGCTAGGAAGGGGGTGGGGGGAGTGGGGAAGCAGGGCACTGTTTTATAACCCTCCAGCCACTCATAACAAGAATGATGCCATCTTGTAAACAGTGCATTCCAGTTTGCACCTTCCAGTCCATTCTCTCACCCGATACATGCAACAGCGCTAGGCAGAGGCAGTAAACGGCTTTATTACCTTATTTCTCATTTCTCAGCTGAGGAACCTGAGCCTTGGAAATCTGTATGGAATTATCTACTAGTGAGTGGTGGCACCGGATTCAGTCAACTCAGGAAGTCCAGGGTGCAGTATAAGTATGTCCCAAACTTTGCATGGGACATACTTAGACTAAGTCCAGGGAGCTTGTATTTCTAACTAGCTCCCAGGTGATCCATGGGTCACACTTAAGTAGCGAAGATGTATGGACTTGTGCATTTATGAGATAGATACAAACCGGGAAACTGTTCTGCCAGCCACCCGAGAACTACATTATTTATTTATTTTGCCCCATGTATTGGGTGTTTCTCAAGTCCCAGGTGTGGCATTGAGCGAGTCAGAGGATAAGACAGGCTGGTTCCTGACCTGGTGGAGGTGATATCTAAAGCAAATAAACTGCAATAAGAGTAGGCAATGCTTACTGCACATGTGAGTACGTTATATAGAGGGGAGGGCAAAGTGGCCGCTGTGCAGAGACCACTAATCAGTGCAGTGGCAATGAATCCTGGGCTCCCCTCTTCCTGGGTGTCTCTAAGAGCACGATGCCTTGATACACCCATACAACTGTGAGAAAATTAACCCAAACCACAATAGGGACGCTGAGGCTCTAGCCCACAGTTTACTGTGAGAGTCAGAGCTGAGGATTTTTTGAGTTGGAAAGGACATCATCCACTCCAGTGGTTCCTTATCATCATTGGGCATCAGACTCTCTTGGTCATTTGATTGCAAGCTTTAGCAAAAGAAAATAAGTTTGTACTATAAGTATGTATCAAACTTTGCATGGGACATACTTATACTAGAAACAGTATTTGGTGTCTATCTGAAATTCAAATTTAACTGGGCATCCTGTATTTTTATCTGGCAACCCTACCTGGTCAGCTTTCAAAGAGCCAATGCCTGGGTCCACCCCCAGAGATTCAGATTCAGCTGGAATTACCATTCCACTGAGCATGCCTGAGAAAGCTCTCAGGTCAACCCATTCTGACTTGCAGCTATGGGTTGGGATCCACTCATCTGAAGGAAAGGAAGGCTCTGCGCTGGGGGGAGGAGCAGACACTACCACACACTCAGGCAGCATCATCTGGTCTTACTGTTGCAACCTGGAGGAGTCTGAGACTCTCCTGTGTGCAATTTTTAAAGCAGATTTGGGGTTAATCATACATGAGACGATGCTCAGCAATTTGCCTGGATGATTATGAACTAGCAGCTCTGAATGAGGGCCGCAGCTACGAGGGCAGCAGCAATCAACCCCTTGGTATAACAGAACGACGACGATGACGTCGACTACTACCAAATATTATTTTAGCTAATATTTATCGAGCCCTTACTTCATTCCAGGTACTCTACTAAATACTTCCAAAAACATCTGTCAATCTGTTAATTAACTTTCATGTCAACCTTATGAGGTTATAATTCCCGTTTCACGGATGAAAAAGCTGGGACCCAGAGAAGTATCTCATCCGAGGTCACACGGTAAACCCTACCCCCCCGGACAGCTGCGTGTGACTGGTGTGGTGAAAATCTAAGGGAAGGGTGGTTGGTAGTCGGTGGGGGGTGGGGGGGTGGACCTCCTCCCCTTTATCAACCCTGTTCTGAGCCAGTTCTGCAGAGGGTGGAGGCTCTCTGAACCTCTAGGCTCCCCCGAGAGGAGTGGGTAGAAGCTGATGTCTCCTGAAGACACAGCTCCAGCCTTAGCAGACCTGGAAGAATGTAGCAAAACACCTTTTCCCAAAAATCCTACAAGAAAGGAGACCTGGAGGAGAGGATGTCTGCCAGACATCTTGGGTACTGAGGAGGGCAGTGTGCCTGCAGACCCCAAGGACAAGGACAGCTGGCTACTGGTAGCAGGGAAGGGGTGGGGTCATTAGGGTCCCATGCACTAAGGCACCTTTTCTGTCTTCCTCACTCTTCCTTTTCCCTTTCCACTCTCTCTCCCTCCCATTTCAGACTTACACGTGCCGCTTTTCACTCCTACCTAGACCTGCGAATAGCTTAAGGAGGCCACCCTGCAGATGCTGAGTTAACAGCCTCAGTTAGTGACAAATAACTTAACGTGACAAAGGCAGGGATAAGGGCATGAACGGTATATTTGTTTCCCGTTGCTGCTGCCCTCTGGGCCCTTAGTTCCACCCACTGAGTCCTTCCTTCTCCAGGAAGGGTAGCACGTGTTAAATGCTGAATAGTTTTATCAGCCTGTAGAATCTGGGGGGCTCCAAAGTCTTTCATTTTGACCTGTGTCTGTCCCTTTCTGTCCAATTTGGCAGTGTTTCTGCAAATACAATATTCTCAAAAACCTTGTGGGTCTCCCATGAATGTCACAGGGATTCATCCCATTAAACAAAAGGCTCCTTCACAGATATTTCCTGGACAATCTCACCTCTATGCCTGGCTTCAGCTGAGATGGCTGAGGGACAAAACCATCGCCTTAAAGAGCACTCTGTGGGACAAAATACTGTGACTTTTTGGATCCTCCTGAGGCACCAACATAAGGTTGTCCAGTCACCCCCTTGGCTTCTCTCTAGAACATGCCTTCCCAGCAGTAACTCTCCTAATTTCAGCATTTTTGCAATAGGGACAGGCTGATAATTTCCCAAATCATGAAGTCTTGGTTCCATTATGTTTACCAGTTCTTCCAATTTATCTCTTTCCTTTTGCATTTTCCTATAAGCAAAAAGAGGAAACCAGGTTGTACCTTCATCACTTCGCTTGGAAATCTCCTCAGCTAAACACTCAAGTTCATTATTTATAAGTTCTGCTTTCCACATAATAGTTGGACACAATTCAACTGTTTTCTTCACACTAAGTAAGGATCCCATATCTAGTTTCTAATACCACGTTCTCCTTTTCCTACTGAGACCTCACCAGCAGCACCTTTAACAGTCACATTTCTACCTGCAGTCAGTTTATCGCAATTTAGATTTTTTCCTATCATGTGTCTCAGAATTCTTCTAGTCTCTATTATCCAACTGCAAACCCACTGCTACATTTTTAGGTATTTGTTACAACAGCACTGTACTTCCAATACCAAAATCTGAATTAGTTTCTGGGGAGTACTGTAATAAATTGCTATAAACTTAGTGGCTCAAAACAACACAAATAGTTTCTCTTACCGTTCTGGACGTCAGAAGCCTAAAAGCAGTCTTATGGGGCTAAAACCGTTGTCATCAGGTCTGGTTCCTTCTGGAGGCTCCAGGGGGAGAATCCAGAGACTGCCTCGGCATCCCATGGCTCCTAGCCCCATCATGCTAATCTCCATTTCCCTCTTCCCAGCACCTTCTCCCCTAACTCTGAGTCCTCTTTATATGGAGCACTGTGATGATATCAGGCCCACGCAGAGGGTGCAGGATCATCTCATCTCAAGATTCTTAATCACACCTGCAAGTCTCTTTTCCCATACGGTATAGTTTCTGGGATTGGGGTGTGGATATCTTTTGGGGGGGCTATCATTCAACCCTACCACAGAAGGATACATACCAGATTATGAACTGGTTACTGGCATTAGGCCTGGGTTGGGGGTGGGGGAATGGAAGATAAGCAAAAGGTAGACAGTAAGGTAGGGACAGAGGGAGGGAGGAAGGGAAAAAAAATCCATCATAAGAAAAAAATTAAGATAATGTTAAAACAAACATGTGTGATTTGAGCCCATTTATGTAAAATGAGATACATGCCCCAGGCATATACGAAAGGATGGTCACCAAAATAAAATGTGAAGTGTTAACACTCAGAATAGTGGGATTTCAGATATTTTATTGCCTTCCTTCTAGTTTATTACTTGACGTTTTAGATAATAAGCATGCAGTATTTACATAACTTAAAAATAAGAAAGTAATTTTACGTGACAAATAACATAAAAAATGAAAAAAATCAGAATCTCAAGTCCAAAAATCCAGTGAGAGGGGATCTGATTGGCCCATCTCAGGTCAGGTGGCCACCTCTGGTCCAATCATCATGGGAGCCAAGGTCACATGATACCAACATGGCTACCACTTTCTCTCCCCGTTAGAGAGTGAGGGAATGAGCACGTCTCAGAACAGGATGTTGCTGAGCAGCCTTATGTCAACTGCTCCATGTTAGGTACTTCATTAAAAAAGAATACTGTAAGTGGGTGATTACCATTATGTTGTAACACTGCATTTGCTATTTAAATTTCGGGCCAGCTCTGAGTCAAGAGCAGCTATTGTGATAAAAAGCTTAGCTGTAATTCTCTACCCTTGCTGGGGACTGATAAGAGTTCAGGCATTCTTCCTGGGTGAAAGACCACAGGTGAGATGACCGATGGTTTCGGCCATCTCTCTACTACGTGTCAGTGCTTGTCTGGCGCAGGTGCTTTTCTGGAAGGTCAGAGAAAAAACAAGGATGGGGCATTTTCTCTCTGTACCCACTCTTATTGAGGAGTTTCACTAACCCTGGTTTTATATGGTTATCCATTTTAGAAATGTTCCTTTAATTTCTGAACTCCCCAGAATGCCCACAAGCCACTCTGGCTTCCAAGAATGAGAACTTTTTTTTTTTTTTTTAATGAATGCTGGTTTAGGGTGGAAGTGTCCTGCTGACACTGATGGGGAGTGGACATCAGCCTCTGGGTCCGGGAGGAGCCCTGAGAGAAGCAGGTGGTGCTGTGGAAGTTGTAGACAGGCCACAGATTGGGGGGAAGAGGGCAGGTGAGAAGACTGGAGATTAAGAGGGGGGGAAAAGAGAGAAGAAGAGATATATTGAGTGATAAGAGAAGAAAGTGGCTTTCACAGAGAGAGAGAGACAGAGAGAGAGAGAGGAGAGGGAGTTAGAGAAACAATACATATACTAAGACAGAAACTGAGTTGGCCCTTCAGGCCAGATCCCCAGGGTAGGATGGTTTTGTAGACCAGAGCAGCAACCCTGAGTGGCCTCCCAAGCTCCCTCCTGTAGAGGCTCGGAGAGGTGAAGTTCAGAAAGACCTGGTTTTCAGTCCTGTCCCATGTCTTCTCAGCTGTGTGACCTTGAGCAAATCACTGAACCTCTATGAGCCTCAGTTTCCTTCTCTGCAAAATGGAGGACCTCACCTATTCTGATGATATCTGGAGATGAGGCAGGCATGTAAAATACTCAGCGCAGATGTAATATCCATCACCATCACCGTCATTATCATTATCACTGCTACTAGCAGCCACAACATGCTTGGATTCTAGAAAAGCCACACAAGGTCATCCTGGGTCTAGATGCAAACCCATCCCCTGAGGGAGAGTGACCAGGATCCAGATGCAATATCTGCCTCCAAGGAAGTGTAGAGGATTGGGCAATATAATACATGCAAATATATGTAGGGAGCTTAGAGCAGTGTCTCTAACATGGCACACACTCAGCAAAGTCAGTTATAATATGTGGCCATATAAGAGAGAATGGCAGAGGAGACACCTGAGAGGGAGAAACAGAGGAAGACAGAAGGAAACATACATTTACTCCTGAAAACCAGGGGTGGGGAAGAGAGAAAGTGAGACATGGAAGGGGAAGGGGAGGAGAGGGGACAAAGAGGACAAAGAAGAAAGTAAAAAGGGAAGGGAGAGAGAGAGAGAGAGACAGCGTCAAACAGAAATAGAATAGGGAAAAACAGCGAGATAGAGAGCTAAGGAGAGAGTGTGAGTGAGAAAGTGTGTGTGCTTAGGAGTCTCTGATTCCACAGTTCCCACTGCCATCCTTTTATCCACCTTC
>PVIY010049023.1:0-16961 GCA_004026745.1 Myrmecophaga tridactyla | reverse complement strand
AAGAAACATGGCTACTGGAACACAGCTCTACATTATCAGGCAGTTCCCTCCAGCCTCTCTGCTACCTCTTGAGCAACAAGGTGATATCTACTTAATGCGTAAGAATAACCTCCAGGATAACCTCTCGACTCTGTTTGGAATCTCTCCGCCATTGACACTTAGTCTCATTTCACTCTTCCCCCTTTGGTCGAGAAGGTTGTGTTCTGGTAAATTTTACTAAATTGAGCTAAATAGAAGTTTGAGAGGTCAATATGGTGGGCATTGGTGTCACTTGTTTTCTAACCATTGGTTCTGTCCTCTGCCTGAAGTCCCTCTTAGTTGAAGGGCAGAGCGGTAGGATGTTGGGTGTACACTGAAGGCTCTATTCCAAGGGTACAGCATGTGCCAGAGCCTAGCACAACATGAGAGCTCAAGAAATAGCTCCATAATATTTATTTTTATTAGAGAAGTTGCAGTCTTACAGAAAAATCATGCAAAAAGTTCCCATGTACCTCCCCTCACACACACAGCTTTCCCTATTATTAACAATTTGCATTAGTGTGGTATCTTTGTTATAATTAATGAAGCAATATTATTATAATTACACTGATAACTGTAGTCCATAGTTTACATTAGGATTCAATGTCTATTTTGTACAATTTATGCTTTTAAAAATTTTGGTATATTATACACAATCTAAAATTTCCCTTTTTAACCAATTTCAAATATATAATTCAGTGGTGTTAATTACACTCGCGTTGTGCTACCATAACCACCATCCATTACCAAAACTCTTTCATTACCCTAATAAGAAACTTGGTATCAATCAAACATTAACTCCCCATTCCCCACCCCTACCTCAGTCCCTGGTAATCTGTTCTCTAGTTCCTAACCCTTTGAACTTGCATACACTAGTTATTTCATGTAAGAGAGATCACATAATATCTGTCCTTGTGTTTCTGGCTTAGTTCACTCACATGATGTCTTTGAGGTCCAAACAAGTTGTCACAAGTATCCTTCCGCTTTACAGCTGAACAATACTATTGTAGGTATATACTTATCCATTCATTTGTTTGATGGGCTCTTCGGTTGCTTCCATCTTTTTTATTTTTTGTGAATAATTTTGCGAACATTGGCGTGAAAATATCTGTCTGAGGTCTTGCTTTCAAATTATTTTTTTGGTATCTACATAGAAGAGGGATTGCCAGATCATATGGTAGGTCTATACTTAACTTTCTGAAATACTGCCAAACTCTTTTCTACAATAACCGCACCATTTTACATTCCCACCAACAATGAATGAGTGTTTCTATTGCTCCAAAACCTCCACTTATTTTCCTTTTCTTTTTATAGTAGCCATTCTAGTGGGTGTGAAATGGTATCTCATTGTGGTTTTGATTTGTATTTTCCAAATGGCTAATGATATGGAACATCTTTTCATGTGCACATTGGCCACTTGTGTATCTTCTTTTGGGGAAAGGTCTATTCAAGTCTTTTTCACACTTTTTAATTAGGTTGCTTGTTTTTGTTGTTGTTGAGTTGTTGGTATTTATTTATACATTCTGGATATTAAGTCCTTATCGTACATGTGGTTTCCAAATATTTTCTCCCATTCTGCAGGCCAATTTCCTTATATTTTCATGATAAAGTCCTTTGATGTGTAAAAATTTTTAATTTTGATGATGTCCCATTTATCTACCTTTTCTTTTTTGCTTGTGCTTTTGGTGTCAAGTCTAAGAAACCACTATGTAACACAAGGTCCTGAAAATGTTTTTTCCTTATGTTTTTTTCTAGGAGTTTTATAGTTTGAGTTCTTAAATTTAGGTCTTTGATCCATTTTCAGTTAATGTTTCTATATGATAAGAGGTAGGGATTCACCTTCATACTTTTGTATATGACTATCTAGCTTTCCCAGCCCCATGTATTGAAGAGACTACTCTTTCCTTATGAAGCAGACTGGCACCCTTAGCAAAAATCAGTTCGGGGTACACACATGGATCAGTGGTAGAATGCTCATGAGCCATGAGGGAGACACGGGTTCGATTCCTGGCCCATATATCCCCATACCCCCCAGAAATCAACTGAGGGTCTCTTTTTTTAAATTTCAATTTGATTCCATTGATCTATACGTCTATCCTTGTGCCAGGACCATGCTATTTTTCTTTGTTTTTTTACAAGAGAAGTTATGGGTTTACAGAATTATCATGCATAAAAACTAGAATTCCCATATAACACACCCTATTATTAACACCTTGCATTGGTGTGGTATATTTGTTACAGCTGATGGAAGCACATTTTATAAATGTTCTGTAATTACAGTCCATGATTTAACTGAGGGTTCACTAAAAAGAATGAAGTTATTCAACAACATGAATGAACCCTGAAGACATCACGTTGAGTGAAATAAGCCAGACACAAAAGGACAATTATTGTATGATCTCACCAATATGTAATAATTAGAATAAACAAACTCATGGAGTCAGACTCTAGAATATAGGTTTATCATGGAATGAGGTGGGGAGAGGGACTGGGGAGTTAAGGCTTAAAATGTACAGAGTTCCCATTTAGAACAATGGAAATGTTTTGGTAATGGACGGTGCTGACGATAGCACAACATTGTGAACATCATTAAAAACACTAAAATATGTAGTAAAATGTGGTTAAAAGGGGAAATGTTCAGTTGTAAAAATGGTAACAGTACCAAACTGTTTTGATTACTGTAGCTTTGTAAAAAGTTTTAAAACAGGGACGTATGAGTCTTGTCCTAGGCTTATGCGCCCCCCCATTTAAGGGAATCCAAATGTCCCCTTTACGCCATATCCTGGTGCTCTACTGTTTGCCTTAAAGCCAGCTATCCTGAGCCACAGAATGTTTTAACTAATTGCTTCTTACCTCTGCTTTAGCTGCTCCCAAGCTGCTTCTGCCTGCGGACCAAGGTCTGGGAGGGTGAGCCAAGAGGAGTTTCCTGGATCAGTCTTTTGGCTGCCACCTGATACATGGGTACCAGCATACAGGCACCCCAGTAAGCACACAGGCACTACTCAACTCCTTCTAGGACAGGATCAGGGACACTCAGCGGGTGTGCAGGATGGCTCCGCACTGCACCAGGGAGGCGGTGGGGCAGGAACCAGCAAGTGTGCCATGAGCTTCTCCTACCATGAGTTTTTTGTTTTTTGGAAGGTGCATGGTCTGGAAATCGAACCTGGGTCTCCCGTATGAAGGGCAAGCATTCTACCACTGAACCACCTCTGCACCCTTCTTCTACCAGTTTTAAGTTCCATTTTTTTGACTCAGCACTCACCCAGTTGCTGTTGCCCTTTAACTGTTTACCAGAGTTTGGAGGAAGATGGCTCTACCAGTTTTTACTAGTTGTTCAAAGATTCTGTGGGGGAACAGAACCCTGGGGTGTCTTATGCTGCCAACTGGGTCGACCATGATGACAACATTTTATATATTTAAAACAGGGCAAGAAGGTGACAGAGTGTGAGTGAGTTAGAGTTATAAATTTAAAGATAATATAGCAAAATGTTAACATTTGTGAAAACAGGAACTGGTAGTTTGGGAGCTGTTTACCTATGTTTCTCAAACTACCTGATGTAAAAGACCAGTGTTGTAAATTCCCCTACTGCTGCAGACCAACACTTTGGTATATACAACAGAAACGTCACGACATTGGCAATTTGCTATAAATGTCTAAACTCTTACTCTCATTTTCTGTTTCAGCCTGTTTGCACACCAGCACCAATCCACAGACTATGCTATGAGCATTGGCTGTATTGTTTTCTATTTATTTCTTCTGTTTAAAAAACAGCACAATTAAAATTTTAAAAATACCCAAGCACTTCCCTCCTCACCCACTCCCCAAATTCAACAAATAGTGCTGCAATAAGGGAATACTCACATGGAAAAAGAATGAAATGTGACCCCCACCATACAGCACACATACATGCAAAAATTTTTTTAAATAATAAAAAAAGAAGCAAGGATATAAGCCAATGACTGTCAAAAAATTGGAGATCATGAAGCCAATCCATGGAGATGCCAAACCAAAGGGCTAACAGTGTTGGTACGTTCTAAGATATTACAGTTAAGGGCCCAATGGGTATCTCTTTTTGTGCCAGGATTCAGGAGTGAGCAAGTCACAGCGCCTGCCCTCAGTGAGCTTTTAGCCTAGTTCAGTGTTCCTCAGCCTTTGCATTTTTGACATTTTGGGCCAGATAGTGTTTTTGGTGGGTGCTGCCCCATGTACTGCAGGATGTTTAGCCCATCCCTGGCTTCTACCCATTAGATGCCAGTGGCACCTTCCTTCCCCAGTTGTGACAACCAAAAATGTCTTCAAACATTGCAAAATTACCCCAAGATGAAAAAATCACCCAAATGGAGAACCACTAGCCTACAGCAAAGGAGCAATAATTATGGTGACCAAGAACCACAACGTGCCAAATGCTACGGAAGAGGCTTTCACCCTAAAATGTCAAATCCTGGGAAAATAATGTCCATCATAAAGTGTAAATCCCTACTATGTGATAGTTATGATGACTGAAAAATGGTAGACTACATTCACACCTTTCCATGAGATGCTGAATTTAAGACACTGCAACTGCTGTCAATGTATCAGGGTTCAGAGTCGACCAATTTCTGTCCTCCTCTGCTATGTCATAGAATGCTTACAACAGCCCTGCCAAAAAATTACTAAACTATGTATTTCGTGGAAGAGATAACAGATATACAGAGAAATTAAGTTATTTGTATAATTTAGTCCAGGTAAATACAGTCCCCATGTTTCCTGTCCAAGACTAATATTTTTACCATCACTAATAATAATAAAGGGCAACAACATTTATTGAACATATATATGTATCAGCTACTGTTCTAAGATTTATCTCATTTAATGCTCATTATGACAATATAAAGCAGCGTCTGTTATCACCTTATCTTAAAGAAGAAAAACTGAGGTGCAGAGAAATTAAACAATTTATCCAGGTTCATGCCACTACTGAGCAGGGGAGGTGAACTCTACCATACTAGTGACTACCCAGTCTGGCTTCACATGGAGAAACACCTGGATTGCTCTTATAAAATACACATTTCTGGGACTTATCAGAAAGCTTCTGAACTAAAATTTTCAACAGTGTGGTTGTGCTAGTTTGAAACTGATATATATCCCAGAAAAGCCATACACTTCTTAATATTTTTACTGAGAAATCTTCACATACATACAATCCATATATGATATACACCAGTGTCTCACAATATCACATAGGTGTGTATTCACCACCATGATCATTTTTAGAACATTTTCATCACTCCAGAAAAAGAAATTAAAAAAAAAAAAAACAAAACTCATACATCCCATACACCTTACTACTTCCTCTCATTGACCACTAGTATTTCAATCTACCCAATTTATACGGTCAGTTTAGTTAAAACCATAAGTACGTGGAATCTTGAATAGGGTGTGAGATCTTGTTGGTTTGTACAGGTTAGCGTGATGGCCCAATACATCGCAGAGTAATTTGGGCAGAGATTGGCAAAGTATTTGCAAAGTCCCCTTGGGAGACTGGGAAGAAAGGAGGAAATATTCAACTTCCCCATTTGGAGAATTCCTGACATTGTCGCAAGCAGTGGAGACAACCAATTCAATAGGCTGAACCCTTGTTCTTGGGGTTTGCCCCTATGAAATTTATTCCTGCAAAATGAGAAGCTAAGCCTATTTATAGTTATGCGTAAGAGTCACCCCCAGAGAACCTCTTCTGTTGCTCAGGTGTGGCCTCTTTCTCTAAGCCAACTTGGCAGGTGAATTCACTGCCCTCCCCACTACATGGGACATGACTCCCAGGGGTGTATATCTCCCTGGCAACATGGGACAGAACTCCTGGGATGAGCCAGGACTTGGCATCATGGCATTAGGAAAGCCTTTTTGACCAAAAAGGGGAAGAAAGAAATGAGACAAAATAAAGTTTCGGTGGCTAAGAGATTTCAGAGTCGAGAGGTTATACTGGAGGCTATTCTTATGCAAACTAAAAAGGGATTATATAGACATCCCTTTTTAGTTTACGGTATATTGGAGTGGCTGGAGGGAAGTACCTGAAACTGTTGAGTTGTGTTCCAGTAGCCATTATTCTTGAAGATGATTGTATAAAGATATCATGGTTACAATATGACCGTGTAATTGTGAAACCCTTGACTCTGATGCTGATTTTATCAGGGTATAGACAGATGAATAAAAAAAATATGGATAATAAATAACAAAATAAATAATGGGGGGAGATAAAGGATAGAAAGCCTTGTTCTTTTAATCCAATCTTGTGGATGCAGGCTTATCGTGGGTGGGATCATTGGATTAGATTATTTCCATGGAGATAGGCCTTGCCCATGAAAGATGGGTCTTAATTAGTTCACTGGTGTCCTTAAAAGAGTTCAGAGGTGATACATAGAGACCAGACACCTAGATAGAGATGTTAAAAGATGAAGAAGGACGGGTGCATGGGTGGTTCAGTGGTAGATTTCTTGCCTTCCATGCAGAAGACTGAGGTTCGATTCCCAGACCATGCACCACCACCCCCCCAAAAAAAAGAAGAAGGAGGACACACCAGGGGAAGTCAGAAAGACCCACAGGAGCTGAGAGAGCCATTTGAAACCAGAAGCTGGGAGAGAAGGACATAACCACGTGCCTTCCCATGCGACAGAGAAACCCCAGCACAATCGGCCTTTCTTGAGTGAAGGTATCCTCTTGTTGATGCCTTAATTTGGACATATTCATGGTCTTAGAACTGAAAACTTGTAACTTAATTAATCCCCTCTGTAAAAGCCAATCCATTACTGGATTACTGAATTCTGCAGCATTAGCAAACCGAAAACAGCGGTCCAGAAATGTGAATGTTTCCAAAGCTCCTCATCCACAGACCTATGTTAATGAATCACTGATACATTATGCTCTCCAACAAAACCTAACTATTCACCCTAACTTCCACATCATCCTGAATTTGATTTGTATGGCAGAGAGAGTGCTCTACAGTTATGCAAGGCTCATGCTGTGAAAATGGACAATGTCTTTGCTTCCAGGCAACATGTTCCTTAAACCATAAGGGAAAAAAATTAAACGCCATGTACACGGTCATTCAGAAAGGAATCCCATCCAGAATTGTAGCCAAGTCCACCTGCAGAGGAAGAAGCCTTTCTGTTCAACTGCAGACACTTCGACCCTGGTGTGAATCGGTACACAGCAGGGGTTTGTCATCAACTCCTTGTCACTCTCAGCAAACCTAAAATTCCCATCGCTTTAAAATTTTCCATTTATTTGTGTGCTTACCATGTACAAGTATCATAGTAACTTGATTAACGTATATCTAAATAGCATTAAAAGATAATCAGATACATAATTGTATGATGATATGGCTGTTGCAGTGTGATTGTGTGATTGTGAGAGCCTGTGTCTGATGCTCCTTTTGTCTACCTTCTTGATGGACAAGTAAAACATATGGATTAAAAATAAATCAATAATAGGGGAACAAATGTTAAAATAAATTTAGTAGATTGAAATGCTGGTGATCGGAGAAGGTGAGGGGTAAGAGGTATGGTATGTATGAATTTTTTTCTGTTTTCTCTTTATTGCTTTTTCTGAATTGATACAGATGTTCTAAGAAATGATCATGATGATGAATATACAACTATGTGATGATAGTGTGAATTACTGATTATATAACAAGAACGCAATGATCATAAGAAAGTTTGTGTTTGTATGTGGTTATGTATCATAAATTTAAAAAAAGCAAATGACAGTGTTGTACTGTTGATACACATCTGATTCATCATTGTATTTTTATGAGGAAAATAAAAATGGATCTCACTAAAAAAAAAAAAAGGATAATCAGATATAGACACTCATCCATCAACATGGCAGGCTACTTCTTAAGGGTGGGCTATGTATAATGACTTCCATCCAAAGAAGTACATACAGCTTGGTGAGGGGAAAAAGAGTAACTTTACATTGGTGAAACCACATAAAACTTTAGGCAGGCAATAAAGGTAAACATCAGCAGGGATAAGTCATCTTGCGAGTCTGAACACTTGATATGTAGTGATGAGAAAGGCTCCTTATCACTCAGGTCTTCAACCCAAACACCATCTCAGCATAATTATGAGAAAAGCGCCTGGTAAGCTCAATTGGAGGACAGTTCACAAAATTCCTGACCAGGAAAAGAAAAAGATAAAACTAAGGAAACTTGGAGAAAGAACAGACTGTAATTAATAATAATATATCTATATTGGCCTATTAATTTTAACAAATGGAGCATGCTAATATAAAATGATAAGACAGAAAAGTGAATCTTGGTCACATGATAAATCTCTGCACTATCTGCATAATTTTTCTGTAAATATTAAATTATTCCAAGATAAAAATTTATTAAACAACATTGCTATAGCTTTCCTAACATAATTTTTTTAATCATTCCTCCTATTAATTATTATTAATTCCCTCTAGCTACTGGTCTGGTCTGGTCTGGTCTGGTCTGGTCTGGTTTGGTTTGGTTTGGTTTGGTTTGGTTTGGTCAGGCTCTGGGAATCAAAGCCAGGTCTCCAGCTCTCTATTGTTTTTTAAATAGTATCTATGACACAGAAAATAAACAATCCAGGATAATGTGTATCATCAAATAAAAGTCTATTATACACATTTAAAAAAAAAAAGATAATGAGAGACTGATGTGACTACAGTAAGGTGGTGGAAATATATTTTTTTTAAGAGAAAAATGACTTCCTCCTGCTCAGGGAGCTATCCCAATTGTCCAATAGTCTTTATCTGTAATAGAGAATTCCCGAGAGGAAGTTCTGCTGAACACAAGTCACATCAGATGCGTTGAAAGGAAATAACTCTGTGGCAAGTTAGTATGGAGAGAAACTGAATTACTATAAAGTCTTGTAGATAATCATAGTAGCAGCATAAAAGCACTAAGAAGTCCTGAAGGGAAGACAGGAATGAAATCTGTCTAAAACATGTTAAAATGGGCAGTTCCCAGACTTATCTAATCATGAATTTTTAAAAAACCTATAAATTTCAGGGAAGAAGGTTGAGAAATATTGTTTTAATATCTTGGTGGCAGAGGCCACAGGGAAAGGTGGAACAATCCCCCCCAACAGACCAGACCCTCCAATGCTTGGCTGCCGGCTCTGGGTCCTCTGTTACTCCACACGGTGCTTCAACAGACATACCACAGACCCACCCCGCACACAACTTCAGGCCCCTTCAGAAATCCAACAGCTGCGCCACTTGGTGCCCAGCTACAGTGCAACACATTAGCAGCTGAGCATGAGCTTTCCCACCCTTTTCTCCATACCAATATCCGTTCCAAACTAGACATGATGCAGGTTAAGCCTTTTAGAAATACCTACAAATTACCCCATTGTGAAAGAAGAGCATGAGAAAAGAATGTTCTCATATAAGAAAAATGGCAGCGTCTCATTGGTTCACAGTGAGTGAAAATGACATTCCTTTGGCCTAGGAGAACAGAGGAGAAAGACCTTCAAATTAGGATACTTCGCTTTTACGAATGTCTTTATTGAAGTCATCTGGTGATATCAGAAGGACTTTCATGAAGAAAAGAGCAATGGGCTGGATCTTGATGGACAATTCAAATATGGACAAGTAGTACAAGAGTATGTGGGTAAATGTGAGGTATTGGGGTAGGGTGGGAGGTAAGGTTTCAAAGTGGTTAAAATAGAATGAACAAGAGTAATGCAGCAAAGAGTTTGGTTGACCAGGATTTCATGGTGGCAAATTCCTTTGAGAAAAGCAGCCAGCAGAAGTAAAACTTAATTATGCTATCCAAGGCCAGTGCAGATATTCATGTGAAAAGAGTGATGTGCTCTTGGTACAGGCTGGGGAAGGGAAAACTGCATGGGTGGGAGAAAAGAGACAGAAAGCCAGGAAGAACAAATCTGGAATACCAAAGAAAGAAGTTTATTTGTTTGTTTGTTTTAACTCCCCCACTTGAAATTGGCATGTGCATGAGATGGTGCAAGAGAGTTTAATCAGGTTTAACCACTATTACAAGAAGTTTTTTTTTTACTAAAGCAAGAGATTTTAAACAGGCTTATCTGTGTACTACATCGTGTGACTTTTTTTAAAACTTAGGGGAAATTTAAATTAACAACAACAGAATTTTCTAAGAGATAACAGTGTAACACTGAGGTTGAAGAACATGAACTCTGAACCCAGGCTCCCGGGTCCCCTTCTAGGGTGAATTGAATTGAAGAACCTATATTGGACTTCTAGCCTCAAAATCGTGAGCCAATAATTCCCTTGTTTTAGTCCATGGCATGGTATTGCAGCTGGGAAACGAAAACACCATCCCAACTCTTCTACTTACTAGCTATGTGACCTTGGCCTAGTTGCTTAAATGCTCTGTGCCTCAGTTTCCTCATCTATAAAATGGAGACAGTACTCTACCTTAAAAGGGTTGAGATGTGGTTTATATGAGCTAGTATACCTAAAGCACTTAGCATAGTGCCTGGCACACAAGCGCTATTAAACAGTAGAGTATACTGGGGCTGGCACGATTCGAGAGCCGAATATGATCATCTCTTCCCTTCTCTGTGTTTAATGACAATAGGCCCCACTCTCTAGAGATAGGGTCAGTTGTCAAGAAGTTACCACACACCACTTTACGTGTAACTGTTTGTCACTGCCACTATTCTTATCATTAGCATTATTTAGATTTTGTAATGTGATACAAGCAGAGACTGGGTCATGGGAATTCTTTGCTTTTACAAAAGGTCTAGAGATTGTCCCAAAAGCCATCAAATCCACAACAAATATTTACGGAGCATCAGCAACATCTCTGGCACAGGACTAGCCATTATGGGCTACAAAAGATATATAACAGAGTCCTTGTCCATAAGAAGTTTACAATCTAGCCAGAATTTTTTACAAACTTAGTGCCAGACTAAGAAGTAAATCTACCACACCTCCCTGATCCCATCACCATTTAAATACCTTTCATTGGTATTAAAGGAAGAACAAGCGATAGAATCTGGCAGCAAATAGCTAGTAAGCATTACTCCCTCATTTTTAGCATCACTGAATGCTGTCCCCTTTTACTCTGTCACCCAGGAATCTCATCTATCTCCACAGTTAATGTGAATAAATATGGCAATTGCCCTAAGAGTGCTTATATTTGTTACACATCATTTCTAATGGATATACACATACATACACACACAAACTGGCACTATGGACAGGTACATGGATGACACACACAAATCACATTCATATTTTTCACTCCAATAAAAATCAACAAGTATGTACTAAAGAACTTTTTATAACTTTCTATTTTTGGAGGCTATTCATTCACTATTTTTAGCTACGTCTCACGACAACATTTCATTACTAAAAGCCATACGGTATAATGCTGGCTAATTATAACACCAAATGTTCATTGGGAATTTAGTATGTGCCATGCATTCTTCTAAATACTTTATACATCTTACTTTAATTACTCCTGATTGTGACCCTTTGAGGTTTCTTGTTAATACTGCCATTTCACAGAAGGCAGAACTGAGTTTAAGAGATTAAGTATCCTCTCCAGGATCCCAGTGCTGGCAAGTGGTGAAACTAAAATTCAGTCCCAGGTCTGGCCAACTCAAGAACCTGTGTAAGGAATCACTGTAAATCAGGTGTTTCTCCACCTCGGCATGAGTGGCACTGAGCTGGGGAGTTCTTAGCTGCTCACTGCTATGTATTGTGATAAGTTTAACAGCATCACTGGCCTGTACTGCCTAGATGCCAGTAGCAATCCCCATTTGTGACTATTAAAGATGTCTCCAAACATTGCCAAATATCCCCTGGGGACCAAAATCACCATCAGTTGAGAGCCAATGCTGTAAAAAGAATAGAGAATTCCTCGACCTGGTTGATATATTAGAAATGCCCAAGGGAAGTTTTCAAAACTAAGATTAAAATGCAGATACCTGGCCCTAATGCTGACCCAGAATCTTTAGGGGTACAGTCCAGGAAAAAGTATCAGAGTAGATGACTGTCACCAATTAGTGATGTCATCTCGGGGAAATTATTTGCCCTCTCTGTGACTCAATTCCCTCATCTGTATATTGAGTAGATAGAGCTAAACCATGTGTGAGTTGTTTCTACAGCCAACAAGACATTCTGTGAAATCACCCAGATATCTATCTCTTAGCTTCTTGACAGGTTTCCATTCCACTCTGCACCCAGTGGTTCAAAGTCCCAGAGGGAAAAAGTTCATACAATTCCATTCTTATAACTATGGGGAAATCTGGCTGAAGACAGACCCCTAGAAATACAATATACTTATTATAGACACAAAAGTGGGGCAGAATCGTGGCTAGAAAAATGATTCATAATTGAAAGAGTTAAAACTTTAATCCCCAATTATATACACATTTTTACATTATACAAAGTGGCTACTCCTTACTTGAGGGGGGGGGTGGGTGGGTGGGGATCCCCCAAACCAGTATTGTCCTAACTGCATTCACCAGAAATCTTCAAAGTGACAGTAGGGAACTTGCTCATGATTATGGAGTCACAAAATGCTTCCATGTCATTTATGTAGTAAAATGCAAAAGAAAAAAAGGGGGGTTATTTACACTATAGATGTGTAGGTTTTAATCTAAAAGTTCTTGATCCTATCCTCAACCCCACAAAATTCATTTCATGCCAAGAAAGTAACTTAGGGACTCCAATAGTCATCGGTGTATCTGTGCGTGCTAGCTAAGGCAAAATGAGAAAATTGCAGACGCATCAAAAGTTTAAAAATAAGCCATTTTTCTTTGCTTTTACCAATTTGTGGATAATTTGCAGGTTTTGTCAATATAGGTCATTTATGTTATAGGCCAATACGGAAAAATGGAATGAAAATGGTTACATTTGCAAGTGTCTGGGACTGTTAAAATAAAAATGAGAGAAACTATAGTTCAGCTGGGATGGGGAAAATATTCCTTCAATAACGTTGATTAGAAGAATGTCTGTAAGGAGTAGAGTGGCAGAGGTAGATGACCTGAATTATGAGACCATGATACAGTCTCCGTCTGCCCAGAAATAGCACACTATCAATTTATCAAGAGACACCAGATACTGCTAAGTCAATTTACTAAAAACTGAAACAAATTTGTAGACATAATTTGAACCCAATCCTTTAAAACATGCAGTATGAGGATCTGTTATCAAGGGCATGCCCTTCTCAGTACTGACGTGCTAAAGACATTCTTCCAATTTTCTTGGTTGAGTATGGAATGAGAGAAGACGGAATCAATTGGTCTTAAGTAATATGCCACCAGGCCATCGTGATGCATGACACATTGTCCTCTTCTATCCCAGTTCCTCAAATTACCTCTTGGGGAGGTTCCAAAAAGGTGAACCAAAAGGGCAACGCACAAACAACCACTACCGCCATCTGTTGGTGGCCTGCAGAGTTGCTGCACTTTTGCCTGACTTGCACATTTCTTTCTTCACCAGCATCCAAGTTCCTTAGCTGAAGTTTTATACGTGGAAGAGTGTGATTTACTATTCTAAACAGCGTAGTACAGAAGCTCTTAAATATATCTCCTAATGCACCCCTTCACATCCTCCCAGAGTGAATGATAATTTCTTCTAGTGATCTAGAGGTGAAGTCTAAAGTAACTAACTGCCTCAAATTTCCTGATGGCTCATATTTTATCTTAAAATTTCATATGAATTTTGCATTATACACCAGAGTAACCCATCTCTGGTTTTAGGTGAAAATATTTTAATGCATTTAGATTTTAACTGCTTAATTTCTCTCACCAAATATTCCAGTTAAACTGACAACTCATGTAGGTGTCCTATATTTAGCCCCTGCTTTCTCACAACCCTGGATACCTACAACTGACAGAAATACCATCACCCATTGTGAGAAGATCAAGTATAAACTTGAGCCCAGCTCTGCCACAGCCTGCCATGTGCCCACTCTGAGCCTCAATGCCCTTATCTGCAAAATAAGGATTCTGGAGAGGATCTCGAAGGATACTTCCAGCTCTGTCAGTCGTTCAAACGGCATTTCATGTCTCTGGATTCAAGGCTCACTCCTCTCTCTCCCTATTGGCGAGCCTCACATTCTTATGAAATATGAGCCCAGACAAAGGTAATGAGTCTACTATTTGATACAATATATAATTAAGTGAGACATATTGAAAATAGAATTTTCCATTTCATCTATATTCCTAAAACCTTATGTGTTCACATTTGCAAACCAAAATTTCTTCCCCCTATTTTCTCGTTAGCAAAATGGGAAATGTCTTGCAGGTAGGATCGCCTCATGTTTAGGCACACACGGGCACTCAGGCAGGGCCCACGTCAGATTCACAGAGTCAGAAAGCAAAACCCCGGTCCCCAAGGCCCGGCACGGGTGGGAATGGAGAGTTACTGGGTAAGTGGTACGGAGCTTCTATTTGGGGTGATGGACAAGTGGCGGTAATGGATGGCGGTGATGATAGTACCACATTGCGAATGTAATTAACACTACTGAATTATACATTTGAATGTGGCTAAAAGGGGAAATTTTAGGTTGTACATGTTACTAAAATTTTTTAAAACCGTAGAACTGTACAACAGTGAACCCCAATGTCAACCATGGACTATATCACTAGTGTAATTAAAATAATATTCTTTCTTCCATTGTAACAAATGTATCAAGCTAACGCAAGATGTTTATAATAAGGGGAGTCTATGGGAACGCTGTATCTTCTGAATGATTTTTCTGTAAAGCTACAGCTATTCTAAAAAAAAAAAGAGGCCTCAAAATGATGTTAACTGGTTCACATTTCCTCACCTGGTGGCCTATGGATTTTGCTCATTCTGACAAGCCCAGAAAGTTCTGGCCATATCAGTGCAGAGAAGCCAATTACCTACCCATCAGCATAAGGCCTTTGGTTTCTTGCAAACATTGAAGAATCCAAACCCTCACATATGTATTTCTGAGAATAGAACCAGCCCTGGGTGGTACAACGGTGGCTCAATGACAGAATTTTCACCTGCCAGGCCAGAGACCCAGGTTTAATTCCCAGAGTCTGCCCATGCTAAAAGAAAGAAAGGAAAAAACAAAACAACCCAGCCCTACCTACCAAAAGCATCTTATTTTTCTCTGCCATTGCAGACTTTGCCAACACTATGAGGTGTCTACGCAACTCTATACATGGAATTTACTTTCAGGAAAGGGGTCAGGTATCAGAGACCACACAGTACAAGAATAACGCCTTCTTTCTCTTTTATTTTCCCCTGACGTAATTAGGCTCTCTTTAGTTTCTAGCAGCAGGTATTTCCAAGGCTGTACTTTCTCAGATATGTTTCATCACTGCCTTCCCTCTGCAGTTACTATCACTACCAAAAAAATAAAATAAAATTTCCAATGCACCCTCACCTAGGCATTCCCACTGCAGCCTGGCTCCAGATGCTCTGTGGTTGGACGGTTGCCCACTATGCACCCTGCTCTATAATTCAGAGCCTCGTACATATCCCAGTCACATCAGTAGTCTAAATGTGTATTACAAGGTAGGCTTCAAGCGATTAATCAGTCTCAAAAATCAAATACTAAAAATGAGGATTAATCCCATCACGGTACCTAGACAGAAGTGCTTAGTGTTAATAAATAAAGCTCAAACTTCCTGCGGACACTGTCAAGTGCAGCCCCAATTTGTTTTTCTCCCGGTTCATAGAGAGGAGGGGGAAGGTGCCATTGAAATTCTAGCACCGTACTATCCAAGTATTCAAGCAGCCACTCTGCTATTTCTCTTAAGATAAAAGAATCAGAAATTAGAGGGGGAAGCAATCCTGGCCTGATGCTCTCTGGTGCCCCAATAAACGTTCAATTCAATCACTGTCAGTTCAATCACAACATGCGGGCATGGAGATTCATGGGGCCAAATAAAAATAAAATTACAATATTCATTTGTATGTGATGGAAGGGTGGCTGAAGAAGCTCCATATGTTTGGAATTTTAAGTATAATTTAAAACAGCAATATATCAGCCTTAAAAAAGGGAATCCCCATGGCCTTTAAACTTTAAGGAAAGTGGAAGATGCTTGCTTAGAATAAATCAGTTTGGAAAGCTGCTCATCAATCTCAAAGTAATTTCTGCCAAACTATAAATGGCAATTTAAGAACAGGAAAAGAAAAAGTGCCAGAAAAATACTACTTAAAAGTTTCTGAATTACACATTATTTAACACATACAAAAGTTACTTATTGTGAAAAATATACTAAGATAAACTCATATGAACTCCTACATAAAATGGTAGCATATTGAATTCAACATGATATTAAAAATAAAAACAACCAAACCCACCATGGACCAAATGTGGTTTAATGCAAAAATTTAAGGAAAGTACAATAAAAAATCTTGTAATATAGTTTATTGCAATGGTACAGCATCATACACAACTGAAATTTACACATTGTAACTGCACAGGCTGAACTAAAAACAAAACAAAATAAAATAATGAAAATATAACAGTGAACATGTGTCTTTCATAAAAGACGGTTCCATATCACAAGCCAACTACTTCATATGGGTTCAACCAAAGAAACAATGATTCGTTCCAAAATTGGAAAATAATTTGGCGGAGCTGATGTCACTGAGAAATTCAGGAATCTCTAGAGCAGGGATTGGGATGATTTAACAGCTTTTCAAAGGTAATTATAGCAGGACTCAATTTTCACTTTGTTTGATGAATTTATAAATTTTAATAACCTCTGCAAATCAATAGTTTAGGAGAAAAACCACATGGCTATCTCAGCAGATAGTGTAAAAGCATTTGATAAAATTGAGCATATATACTTGGTAAGCTTTTATTAAAGCATAATGATGATTATAGTCCTATTTCTAAGAGTAAAATTTTGAAAACAATCTAAATGTTCATCTATTTGAGAACAGTTACAAAACAATGGGGCATCCATACAGAGAAATTCTATATAGCCATTAAAAAGAATGAGTCTGA
>PVIY010049022.1:0-16848 GCA_004026745.1 Myrmecophaga tridactyla | reverse complement strand
GTTTGAAATGCTAGTGATAAATGAAAGCAAGGGGTAAGGGGTATGGTAGGTATAATCTTTTTTTCTCTATTATCGTTTTATTCCTTTTTCTGATGTCTTTTTATTTCTTTTTCTAAATCGATGTAAATGTTCTAAGAAATGATGAATATGCAACTATGTGATAATATTAAGAATTACTGATTGTATATGTAGAATGGAATGATATTTTAATGTTCTTTTGTTAAGTTTTTTAATTAATAAAAAAGTTTATAAAAAAAAAAAGAAGAATTTAATAAGTTGCTAGTTTATAGTTCTAAGGCCGTGAAAAACTCCAAATTAAAGCAAGTCTATAAAAATGACCAAACCAGTGGTTCAGTGGTAGAATGCTCACCTTTCATGCAGAAGATTCCCGGACCATGCATCCAAAAAAACAAAAAAAGTCCAAACCAAGGCACCATCAAGAGGTCACCATGACTCAAGAAAGGCCTATGAGTTCAGCATTTCTCTCTCAACTGGGAAGGCACATGGCAAACAGGGTAATGTCTGCTAGCTTTTTCCCCAGGCCTCTTGCTTCATGAAGCTCCCTGGGAAGTGTTCTCTTTCTTCATCTCCAAAAATCGCTGGCTGGTGGACTCTGTGGTTTTCTCATCATTCTGTCATGGTTCTGTGGCTCTCTCCTCATTGTCAAAAGGAACTCTCAGGTGGGCCACAGTGGCTCAGCAGGCAGAGTTTTCACCTGCCATGCCAGAGACCCAGGTTCAATTCCCGGTGCCTGCCCATGTAAAAAAAAAAAAAAAAAGGAACTCTCTCCAAAATGTAAAATGTCTCCTCTTTTAGGACTCCAGTAAACTAATCAAGACCCATGTAGAATGGATGGAGACATGTTTCCATCTAATCAAGTTTAATACCCACAACTGATTGAGTCAGATCTCCGTGGAGATAATCTACTCAAGTTTCCAACCTACAGTGCTGAATAGGGATTCGAAGAAACTGCTGCTCTCACAAGATTGATTAGGATTAAAACATAGCTTTTCTAGGGTACATACATCCTTTCAAACTGGCACATTCCAGCCTCTGGACCCTGAAAAAGACATGTTTTCCCCATATACAAAATACATTCATTCCATAACAATATCAGAGAACCTTAAAACATTTCAGTAACATTACAAATACAACACAAGGTTAAAACCAGTACAAAGTCTCATCAAAGTCAGTTACAGGCATGGACAGTCCTAAGGCAAAATTTTCTCCGCTGGCTCTGGACCTGCACAACTCAGAAACAAGTTGTTTGCTGCCAACATACAAAGAAGGGACAGTCACAGGATACATGTACCCATTTCCATAGGGAGGATAGGACACAGGGGTCACCAGACACAAGCAGTCTCAAAAATCTGCAGAGCAAACTCCATTAGATTTCAAAGTCTGAGAGTCATTTATCTTCGGGGCTTTAGAAAGCGACAGTCCCACCCTTTCTAAGGGCCTATGCAGCGGCTTGCCTCTCTGAATGCAACCTTGGGGGACATTAGGGAGACCATCTTTTTCTCCGCTCTACCCTCTACAAGCATCGGGGTCACACCCGGGCTCTCTGCCATTTCTGGGGCACATGTTCAACCCCTCCATGTGGTGGCAGCCAGGCTCTCCCCAGTCCCCCAAGGAGCGTGCTGTACCTTCTCCAAGGCCTGAGGGATTATGACTCTTCCACTGCAACAAGGTGGAAGGCCCATCCTCTGCCTCTGGGGTAAACTCACCCTCTCCACGTGCTTGACTGGGTCCACTCTCCTAGTCTGAGGTATCTTGACTTCAGATCTCAGCCTCCATGATTCTGCCTCTGAAGTTATTTTACCTTCATATTGTCCCTTTTCTGAGCCCCCGTCCAGACTGGCAGCTACTCTGTTTATACAGGTCCCACAGCACTCTTGTTGGTTTCTGTGTAGTAAGGAAGGAACATGCCCATCAGACAGCAGGAGTTTCCACAACTCCTTCCATCTCCAATCCTGGCTTTTTGTGAAATGACTGTCTGGTTCTACATCTGGCTAAATCCTCACGCAAGGCACTATTCTCTGGGGTCTCCCTTCCTGGAAGCCCAGAATTTTTCAGAACATTAATTTCTGTTTTTTTTGTACACAGAGTTCAGTTCTCAGCTCATCTCTTTCCTGTCGCATTTCACTAAAAGCTGTGAGGAGAAACCAGGCTGCTCTTTCCACATTTAATTTGGAAATCTCTTTTGCTAAATATCCAAGTCCATTGCTTTTAAAATCTGCCTTGCAGCCAAAGCCACTAACCAATTTTGCCAGATTATCTGCCATTTTAAAACAAGGATTGCCTTCCTTTCAGTTTGCAATAACATGTGCTTCATTTCTGTCTAGAACCTCGTCAGAGGTATCTTTAGAGTCCATATTTCTACCAACAGTCTCTTCAAAACATTCTAGGCCTTCACTATCAAGCTCCTCACAACTTCTCCAAAATCTTCCCCTTATCCATTTAAAAAGCCATTTCAACATGTTTGGTATTTGCAAACCGCAGCAGAACCCCACTTCTCGGTACCAAAAATCTGTTCTAGTTTCCTAGCTACTGGAATGGAATATACCAGAAATGGAAAGGCTTTTAAAAAGGGGAATTCAATAAGTTGCTAGTTTACAGGTTTAAGACCGTGAAAATCTCCAAATTAAAGCAAGTCTATAAAAATGTCCAAACCAAGGCACCATCAAAAGGTTACCTTCACTTGAGAAACGCCGATGAGTTCAGTGTTTCTCTCTCAACTGGGAAGGTATGTGGCGAACATGGAAATGTCTGTTAGCTTTCTCTCCAGGCTTCTTGCTTCATGAAGCTCCCTGGGAGGCATTCTCCTTCTTCATCTCCAAAGGTCACTGGCTGGTGGACTCTGGTTGTCTCGTCATTCTCAAAAAAAAAACTCTAAAATGTCTCCTCTTTTATAGGATTCCAGTAAACTAATCAAGATCCATGTAGAATGAGTAGAGACACATCTCCATCTAATCAAGTTTAATATCCACAACTGATTGCGTCAGATCTCTGTGGAGGTAACCTAATCAAGCTTCCAACCTATAGTACTGAATAGGGATTAGAAGAAACCGTTGCTCTCACAAGATTGATTAGGATTAAAACACGGCTTTTCTAGGGTACATAAATCCTTCCAAAGCACACCAACCATTAAAAAAGTTAATGAAACAATTGGGAAAATTTGAGCACTGCCATTTAGGAATGAATGTTAATTTTAAGGTATGTAACACGATTTTTATTTTTATTTTTTTAAGTATTAACTTTTAGGCACACACTGAAATATCTATGGATAAAATAGATCTTTGCTACAAAATAAATCCAGTGTTGAGGTGGGATGGAACAGGTGTGGCGTATAGGGGAACATACTGGCCAGCCATGCGATGGTAAGTATTGGGTAAGGGGTATGCTGGGGTTTGTATACTAGCCCCTACTTTTGAATAGGCTTGAAATTTTCCATAATAAAAAAAAACATACACACAAAAAGTAAAAGGTAGCATCTTGATTCAACAATTCCACTTGTAGAATCTATAATATAGAAATATTTGGTTATGGGTTTGAATTGTACCCCTCAAAAAGATATGTTGAAGCCTTAACCTTCAGTATCTCAGAATGTGACCTTATTTGGAAACAGGGTTGTTGCAGATGCCATTAGTTAAGATGAGGTCATACTGGAGAGGGGTGGCCCTAATCCAGTATGACTGGTGTGCTCCTGGGAAGAGAAGAGACACACAAGGCAAGATGGGCTTGTGAAGACAGAGGCAGAGATTGGGTTTTTGCTGCCACAAGGAAAGTAATGCCTGGAGCCACCAGAAGCTGGAAGAGGTAAGGAAGGACCCTAGAGCACCTGGACATGAGCATGGCCCTGCCAACACCTTGATCTTGAACCCTTAGCTTAGTGACTGTGAGTGAATAAATTTCTATTGCTTTAAGCCACCCAGTTTGTGGCAGTTTGTTACAGCAGCCCTCAGAAACTAATAAATGCTTATAAATGTACCCAAGAATTTTTGAACAAAGACGTTTATTACAGCATTGCTTGTAATAGCGAAAAACTGGAGATGACCCAAATATTCATTAACAGAAGAATGGCAAAATGTATTTTGTAACAACCAAACTATGGGAAGCCGTGCAACCCTTGTAAAGAAAACAGATCTGTATGTGATGATATAGAATGTCCATAACATTTCATGGGAAAAAATTGCTGAGCCAGATGTATAGAATGACCCCATTCTTTTGAAATAAATATTATTTACATATATGCTAATGTGCATAGACAAAAGTCTGGGGGGATATACATTTAAATTGTTCAAAAATCATTGCTGGGGTTGATATAAGATAGTCTTGTATATACTTTACTAATAATTATTCTATTAAACAAATAAGGAAATTATCCTTTTAAATTTCTGGGAATTCTACAATGGACTCTGGTGTTTCTTTTTTTTTTTCTTTGTTTACAATGGACTCTTCTATGCCTTCTCTCCTGAGGGAATGTACCTCAAAAACTATTGCATCATCTAAGAAGACAGATCAGTCCCTAAAAGAACCTTTTTCAACCAGAGTTTTGCGAGAGAATTAAGCCCTAAAAAAATGATTTGACTATTTTCTCATTTAGGCCAAGGATGGTACATAGCTAGCTCCATTCTGCATGCATTAAAGAGAAATTAACTCATTTCACACAATGGATGCCTTAGAACATTTGGGCTTAATTCTCCTGTGGAACCCTGGCTGAGAAGAGCTAATCTAGAAACTTGGCATCCCTCAAGAAGCATGCAACAAATTAAGCCTTATTTTTCAACTCAGCCTGTTCTAATATATTTGATCTTCTCTCTCTTTATCTTATGGAATTCAATTCAAGCAGTCTGCAAAGCAGATTTCTTGATGAACAGCCCATCCATGATATTCTTTAATTTCTAAGAGCCAACAGAAATAAACCCAACTCAACCTCGCTAAAAGCATTTTAAATAATTTCTAGCGTCTATGGCAAGAAAATGAAAAATATTAAAATTTTAATGAGGTGCAAAATTTCTACTTCCATTATGAGCCAACTTTTGAGATGTGAAATATTCAGGATTCTGAAAAGAATGTATTTAACGCTCTTCAATGAGTAATCATTAAGGTTTGTTGCCGTTGTTCGGTCTAGTTACATCTAGAGTTTCCTCAAATGTTTTCGTTAATTTGAAACTCACCCTTGTGACTCAAAACAAAAGGTCTTTTGAACATAATCCAAACAAAAAATAGAATATTTGCAAAAATGAAAAGCAAAGAGATTTTCATCTTAAAAGCCACTTTAAGACAGGTGCTAAATAGCTAATCCTTTCAGAGGTTAATAATCGGTTTTCAGATCTGCTTATCATTTTCAGATTCCAAGGTATCTAAGAACAAGCCCATAGATAAAAACTCCTGTGTTTAATCCGTCAGCAACACCTGTTTCTAGCACTAAGGCCATTTCACAACTAAGAGAAGAAAAGAAACCAAGACCATGGTTCTCAACCCGGGATGCACAGTATAAATACCTGGGGAGTTCTTAAAATCCTGGGGTCCAGGCTGTACCCCAAACCAATTCTATGAGAATCTCTGGAGATGGGACCCAGACATCACTGTTTCTTACTCGGGACATTTCTGGTTCAGTCGTTGGGGTTACTGCTAAATCCACTGATTAATTCTCAACCCTCCTCTCATTTGACCTATCAACAGCATTTGACAGTTGAGTGCTCCTTCCTCTCCAGACCACCTTCATTTGGCTTGCAGGATACCACACTTTTCTGATTTTCATCCTACCTTAGTCGAATTTTCTGGTTCCTATTCCTCTCCCTGACATTTTAAGGCCGGAGAGTTCACAGACACAACCCTTGGACCTTTCCTTTTAGTACACTAGATCGTGCAGTGACATCCAGTTCTGTAATTTCTTAAAAACCTTCCATATTCTGATGAGTCCCAAATTTCTGTCTCCAGCCCAGAATAATCCAGACTCATATATCCAACTGCCTTCTCAGCATCTTCCTTGGATGCCTCATACTGCCAACTTAACATGCCCCTAAATAAAACTCTTGGTTTTCCCAACAAACTTGTTCCCCTCACAATATGCCCCATCTTATTCCATGGCAGGTCCAAAATTTTGTAGTCATGTTTGAGTACTCTGACACCATTTTTTCAATCACCAAATTCTGTTGGCCTTCATTTCAACACACATCCCCAGTTGGTCAACTCCTCCTCACTCCCACAGACTACCCTGGTCCAAGCCACTGTCATTTCCTGCTTTCACCTCACCCCTCTATGATCTACACTGAACACAGAGTGATCTTGATAAATCATAAGTCAGATCACATCACTCCTCTAATCAATACCCTCCAGTGGCTTCCTATCTCCCAGCAAAGGCCAATTTTCTTACAATGGCCTACAAGGCTCTACAAGATCTGGCTCCCGGATATTTCTCCAGCCTCACCTCCCACTATCCACACCCCATTACCTACCTACTTGGCTCCAGATACACAAGTTTCCCTGCTATTCCCCAAGCATAGCAGTCACCTCCCCACCTCAAAACCTTTGCACCTGTTGATCCCTCCACTTGCAATGCTCTTCTCCCATATAGTCACACGGTTTCTTCCCTCGCCTCTTTTAGATCTTTTCTCTATCACCCAATTTAAAATTGTAACCTCCCTCTTCTCATTGGCCCTCCCTACCAACCTGCCCTGTCTTATTACATTTTACTTATTTTGTTGATTGTCTCTCCTGTTGTGGGTTGAATTGCACCCTCCGAAAAGATATATTCAAGTTCTAATCCTGGTACTTGTGAATGTGTGACCCTATTTGGAAATAGGGTCTTTGGAGATGTAATCCAATTGAGTTCATGCTGTGATTAGGGTGGGCCCTAATCCAATGACTGCTGTCCTTGTAAGAAGAGGGAAATTTGGACATGGAGACATACAGGCAGAATGCCATGCTTTGATAGAGGCAGAGATTGGAGTGACACATCTACAAGCCAAGGAATCCAAGGGTCATCAGCTAGGAAGAGGCAAGGAAGGATCCTTCCCTTGAGGCTTCAGAGAGAGAACGTGGCCCTGGCAATACCTTGATTTTGGACTTCTAGCCTCCAGAACTGAGAGAGAATAAATTTCTGATGTTCTAAGTCACCCAGCTGGTGATAATCTGTTTTGGCAGCCTTACAAAAGTCATATGCTCCCCATTTTAGAATGTAAGTTCCAAGAGGGAGGGATTTTTGTCTCTTTTCTTTACTGCTGTGCCCCAGTGCTTTGAGTTGGGTCTGGCACATGGTATATATGCAAATGTATGTTAAATGAATGAAGGATGAAGCAGGCCTACATGCACTGACACAGAACGATCTCCAAGCACTGATTGCTATGTGAACAAAGAAAATAACAGGATATCCCCTTGCATAGTCCTATATTTTTAAAATCCTGCAGTTTTATAACAGTATGTAAATGCATAGAAAATTGTCCAAAAAGACAAGCAAGGTTACTTCTGGAATATGAGTGGGATCGGAGATTAGAGTTGAAAGGGACAGCTTCTTTAAATGTTTAAAATTTTTTTTTACAATAAAAACACGTAAACATATTTATGCAATAAAATGCGAAAAATAAAGACAATGCTGTACTAGGAATCTTATAGAGCTAGATTCTGGTTATTTTCCAACCATTTATCAACCATCTGATTTTGAGTGAATCATTCACCCCTTTCTGTGTCTCAGTTTTCCATGTGAAAAATATAGTTCTGTGAGCTACAGGTCTGCCAGAGCATTAGCTGGCCACCAACCATCCTGTCTGCTTGCCCAACTTTTCTATTCTATATGTGTGTCTATAAGAGGAAGTTCATAGGGTGAGAGGCAGATAGAGGTTCAATCAATCTTCTAAGCCATCCATGAACAGTAATGAACAAAGTTCTCACTAGAGAAGTGTCCTTTCTGGAACAAACTTTTCCTTGAGTCACCTGTCAAAAACCTTATTGGAGTAGTAGAATAAAGTGAAAGACCTTCATTGCTGTGGTAACTAAAAAACCCAGATAATATATAAATCATACTGAATAGTAGAAAGAAAGCCTTGATTAACTGAATTTCAGAGAAAACAGGGCCTTTTAGAGGTGAGCAATGAACAGTGTCAGCTTCCAAAGTTAAGTGCCTGCTTAGGTACTGGTGAAAGGAGATGCAGACCTTTGATAGAGAAACTTGGCAAAGACAAGGAGAAAATCAGCCAAGCTTTAGACAACAGCATGGAACCTGGAGGCACATCAAGCAAAAAGAAATCATTTGACACGACAATCTGCCCCATACCCACCCCCTGAATTTTGCCAAGAAAACCACAGTGAAGGAGGGGGTTAAAAACAGAAAGATATCAAGGCACTTAGGTTCTGAGGCTCTCCTAAAGCCGAATCCAAAGTAGTAGCCTAAAACTCTACCCACTCAAAGGCTGACAAGGTCAAAAAGGCAGTGAGGGCACAGGAATTTGGCAGTTGAACAAATTACTGGTAAATTTAAATATAATTAAAAGTAGGGTCTTGTGTAACCCAGCTGCTCTCTATGAAAAACATGAAAAATTCAAACATGCTGGTTGCCAGACCTAGGAAAGGGCTCAGATGCTCACAGAAATAAACAACAACAAAAATTTATACGTCAGTTTCCACTGTTCTTTTCGATAAAATGTTCAGAATATAAAATTATGAGACAGTCAAAGAAACAGGAAAACTGGACCCCAAAACAAGATAAAACAGAACTATATTAATTAGGGTTCCCTAGAGAAATAGAATCAACGGAAATATTCGTAAATATAAAATTTATAAACGTGTCTCACATAACCGTGAGAACATAAGAGTCCAAAATCTGCAGGGCAGGCTGTGAAGCTGACAATTCCGATGGAGGGTCTGGATGAACTCCATAGGAGAGGCTTGCCGGCTGAAGCAGAAGAGAGCCTGTCTCTTCTGAATCCTCCTTGAAAGGCTTCCAGTGATTAGATTAAGCATCACTCATTGCAGAAGACACACCCCTTGGCTGATTACAAATGGAATCAGCTGTGGATGCAGCCATAGGGTCATGATTTAATTCTATGAAATGTCCTCATAGCAACCTGCCCAACCAGACAGACAGGTACCACCACTTGGCCAAGTTGACACATGAACCTGACCATGACAATAACCAATTGAAACAGACCCAGAGATGATTCTGTTATGGAACTTAGTAGGCAAGGGAGTGAAAACTATTATGAATATGCTATTTTTATAAATATAATGTGTGTATGAAAAGATAACACATTTCACGAGAGAAACAGACACTAAAAAAGAAATAAATGGAAGTCCTAGAACCGAAAAACACAAAAATACAAAAGAAAATCATTAAATGGGCATAACATCAGATTGGACAGTACAAAAGAAAGGATCATGACCTAGAATGCAGGTCAATAGAAATTATCCATATGGGGAGAGGGTATTGGGGAGAAGTGACTGGGAAGGGGCAACTTTCAGGGGTAAAATATTCTAGATCTTGATTGGTGGTTGTGGTTGCTATACAGGCACATTTGTCCATACTCATCAAATTGTGCACTTAAAATGGGTACATTTGATTGTAAATTATACCTTGATAAAGCTGCCAAAAAAAAAAAAAAAAACCACCACAGAAACTGAGCAGTGTGTCAGAAAGTTAAGCGTCCTTCTGGCCCAGTTGTTGGTCTGTTTGCCCTAAGCTATTTCCTTTTCTTTCTCCTGCTCTGCTCTTTATCACAAGGGGGCTGACTCCCACCGGCTGTTTCTCAGGCTCCCAGCTCAGCTCATTACCAGCTGTGAGTAGGGGAGAGGCCCTGGTGTAAGAATAACTGGAGGATGAGAAGAAAGAAGCCAGAGTATTTTCTCCGTCTTTTTGTGTTTTGGGTGGTGACTCCAATAACAGCTACATCTCTTCTGCTGATCTAGCTCCCACCAGGCTGGCTCAGGAAAATTCCAGTTTCTTCCAGGTGATCCTGGCTCAGGGGTTCTGACAACCTCACCCCTGGCCCTCCAACCAAGGAGCAGGAACAGCTTCCTGCTGATGCTAATTTCTGGGCTGCCTCACAATTTCCTGTTTGGCTTCTCAGCTGTTTTTCTATCAACTGAGCAACCAATTTCCTGTGTCAAATTTCCTCTATTTTGAATATATAGGGTGGTTTCTGTTTCCTGATTGGAGCCTGAAAGATACACACCTGCCACAGGAAAGCAGGTGCCCTATACTGGCCAGATGCCTCATATTTATGTAAGGAGATAAGGGCAGCTAGAGTCAACCTGTGTTTTAACGTGAACAACGGCCAAGCCAAAGAAAACACAGACCAGAATAGTTGTTCTCCTACTCTCAAAATCTGATAGAACTGTTATTAAAACATCCCAACCCTGCTCCCATCATCCCAAACTTTCCCAGTCTCCTGAGAAAATTCAAGGTGCTATTTGCAGTAACCATCAAGCACTATCTACAAAGACTGGGATCTACAGTCTCGGAGCTGGGCATTTCTCAAAGGTGGCAGGAGCTGAAAGGATATTCCTGTCTGAACCCCTGGTTCTGCAATGTGATATGTTCCCAGGGATCTCCACTCTGATGGAGTCAGTTAAATTCTGCTTGTCATTAGAAAATTATAGCAAACACTAGGACATGCTCATCAAGCCTCATTCCCTACCCCCACCCCCACCCCAAGAACTCAGCCAGACCGTATTTCCCAGTTTCCCTCGCAGTTAACTCTGTGAGACTGAGTTTTGGGCAAACAAATGTGCAAACTAATGAACATCACTTCCTGACCAGGTCCATAAAAACCTCCCTTGTATAGCCCCAAGGTAGAAACAACTCAAGTGCCCATCAACTGATGAATGAATAAACAAAATGTAGTAGATCCATACAATAGAATATTACTGGGCAATAAAAAGGTATCATGCTACAACATGGATGATCCTCGGAAACATTTTGCAAAGTGAAATAAGCGAGACACAAAGGACCATATGCTATATAATCCCATTTTTATGAAATGTCCAGAATAGGCAAATCCATTCAAGCAGAAAATAGATGTTTGCCAAGGGCTGGGGGAGGGAACTGGAAGAGAAAAAGAGGGTGACTGCTAATAGATAGGGTTTTTTTTTTTTCGGGGGGGGGGGGTGGGATGGTGAAAATGTTCTAAAATTGATTATGGAGATGGTTGCACAACTCCATGAATACACTAAAAACCAGTGAACTGTATACTTTCAGTGGGAAAATTGTATATGAATTATATTTTAATAAAGGTATAACTAAATACACACACACCCCTCCCTGACAATTCACCAATGCTCTTTTTCTCTTATTGGCTGGATGAAAGGAGATTTTGAGGCTCTAGGAGAAGGCAGAGCCACAAGATGGGAAAAGACTGATTCAAGTAATGATCTGGAGAAGGGATCATCCAACCAGGATGTACCCACACTGGAATGTCACACAAGTGAAAATAAACTTCTATTATGTTAAGCCACTGAAATTGCGGGGCTGTTCGTTATAGCTGTTACTCTACCCTGACTAATACACAAGTCAACAATGCTAAAACGACAGGGGTTTTCTCGGTCAGGAAGATCAATTCTCTTCTGAATCTGGAGGAATCCCCATTTTAGCAGAGACCTGAGACCCCACACCAGGAAGACTTCCATCACCACCCACCCTCACCTAGGCAGGCCTCCATTTTCTGAATTCTCTGCTCTGGGCCATGTCCTACTTCAATGGTTATCTTTGGATGGATGGTGGTATTACCAATAATTATATTTGCAGGTTCTTCTGTATACACTGAACATGCGTGACGTGGATATTTTTGTTTTCAAGCAAAGGTTCATATATATAGAAAAATATAATAGATTTTTCCTTCAACTACCAAACCCTTAACTGTAACACTCAGACACTCTTTATATGGATCTTTTCCAACTTTACACCAGAGTTGGTCATTTAGTCATTCATGCATTCGCCCATTCAACAAACACATTCTGAGCGCCTATTGGGTGGGATGTCACAACCATGCTGTGCACTGGGTGGACCATGGCCTCTAACCCCTTCAGGCCTACAGTCCAGTGGGAGGGATGAAAGGTAGGAAACGAGTAAAGAGCAGGGTGCTATGAGAATGAATTAACAGCCTCGTTTTTAGATTTGGAATTCAGGGAAAGCCTCAATCAGAAAGCAACATGGCAACCAGACCCTGAAGGATCATCAGATTCTGTCAGGTAAGCAACAAAAGAAAGAGCATTCCAGGTAGAGGGAACAGCACGTGCAAACACCCACACGGGAGCACAGCCAACTGGGAGGAGCCTGACTGCAGGGGGCAGCGCAGGCTCACTCGCAACCATTTCTATTCCTCTTATGCATACTTTCTCGAGGGCTCTGCTTAATCAAGGTACTCCTAACCCAGAAGCGCCCAGAAGCTACCCTCTAAGTTTCATACTTTATTCCACGTGGCTTTCCAGATCCTTCCAAATAGCCTTCCCTAAATGACCAAGGAAGAGCTGGTTCCCCATAGGCACGGTCCACCCACCTGTGGCCTCCTCACACACCCATATGCAGGGGAGAGCAAGCAAAAGGACAGTTCCTCCACCTTCCCAAATCCTTTGCTCTGCCCTTCTGCCATCCCGATGATAATTCCCCATTGACGGAGCAGAAAATAACAGCCCTAGGGGCTGGCTGCTGGTCAGAACTTCCTTTCATCTGACTTGCTGGACAACTATTCCTAAAACTACCAAAAAAAAAAAAAAAAAAAAACCAACAACAAAAACCATGGTATGGTTGTTAAAATAATATTTAGTGCAGATGGCCTAACATCACCACAGGACCTACTTCAGCTAAAGGGGCAGGTTAATTCTTAATAGGAATTTTATCTTTTTATATTAGTCCTCTGGTGGTTAGTTGTTGATGCTTCTTTCAGATCCGTGGCAGGGCTGAGATTCCCCACCCTTCCTGAAAGCACAAGGGCCATGGGGGAGGCTGGCTCTCTGCAGTGGCTCTTCAAAGCTGCCAGGCGGAGAAACCCAATCTATACGTGCATAATCCAGACATGTGGCACTACAAGACTTCCACCTGCTCAGAACTACACTCAGGTCGAGAAACGAAAAACACTTTCTGAATAGAGATATAGAATGTCTTAGAAAATAAAAATCTTCAACACAGCAGCCAGGCAACCACGGCATTGACACTTCTTGAAAAAGATCCCATCAAAGTATACATTTGCTGAGTAGAATAAAACACAAGGAAAAATTCAATTAAATTCTCCCCATTACTTGGCACAAAACAGAAAGCAGAAAGTCTCAGGAGTTCATCAGAAATTCGTATTTCAAGACCAATGACTGATCAGAAGATGGTGATTAAGATTTAAACCACTGCCAACACCACAGGAAGCGTAGCAGATGCTCCATGCCCCACCACACCCCACTGGCACTCACCAGTACCTACAGGCGTGCGGGCTTCCCACTGCAGCCACGAGTCTCCACGCCTCACCCAGCTCACAGAACAGTCCTCAACCACTAACGGAGGGGAACTGGTGGGAAGGGCCTCAGCTTCCACATCCCTTGGCAAGGGCAACCTAGAGGCCTGTTTTATAGTCTCCCCAAGTCCCCCAATAGGATCAAGCCTCAGTTTCCCACAGCATATTTTATGTTGCTGTATTAGCTGGGTTCTCTAGAGAAACAGAATCGGCAGGAGAGATCCGTAAATGTAACATTTATAAAAGCATCTCACGCAACTGTGGGGATACAAGACTCCGAGATCTGTAGGCCAGGTCATGACAGGCAGCGCCAATGCAGGTCCTCAGCAAACTCTCAGGAGAGGCTGGCTGGCTGGCTGAAGCAGGAAGAGTGACTGTCTCTTCTGAATTCTCCTTAAAAGCTTTCTGGTAATTAGATTAAATGTCACTCATTGCAGAAGACACTCCCCTTAGCTGATCTTAGCAGATGCAATCAGCTGCGGATGCAGCCAACATGCTCATGATTTAAGTCCATGAAACGTCCTCACAGCAACAGACAGGCCAGCGCTTGCCTGACCAGCCAACCGGGTACCACCACCTGGCCAAGGCGACACATGAACCTGACCGTCACAGCTGCCTTTCTTCTCTTTCCTGTCTCACTTCTCCATTCCCCTTGTGAAACTTCTTAGATCACCATCCAAATTAATGACCTGCCCCCCCCACCCCCGCCCCATTTTTTTCTCAGGGGCTACTTCTTAGCAGAACCCAAATTATGGTTTGAGGAATACACAGAAAGTTCTTAAGAAGGCCTAGTGATAAAAATAAAAACCTCAAGCTGCTTCTAAATTAATTAGCTAAGCCTTAGACTGAGACTAGCTGGGCCAGTAGGCAGAAAATTTGAGGAAAACTTGGCATTTGGAGGGGAAATAAGAAACTGATCCATAATCATTGAACTAATAAGATGATGCCTTAAGTTATACACTCATCTTCAAGGATAACAGGTCCAACTCTCTTTATTTTTCTTTAAAAAAATAAAGAAATAAAAAGGACTATAGGGCCCAGAAAAGTAGGGTGAACTGCTTAGGGTCACACAGAGAGAACTGGGACCCAGTTAATCTGCTGGTTACGAAACCTCAGGAACTCCCCAGGGCCCAGAGAATAAAATCCAAATTTCATAGCCTCAGCGGTCTATTTTGCTCTATCTCCCTAAACAAACCCTTCACTCAGACTAACCCTGACGGCTCCTTATGGCCTTACCACCCAGTCTTGGCAAACAACAGCCGCTGAGGAAAGCGGGCTGGTGGCAAATGGCATTGCAATTTGGCACTTGGAGTACGAAGGCATTCCACGGGCTATGCCACCCCTTTCTCTTTCTTTGATAGTCGCAACTTCTAAGCTGCTAAAGAAATAAAACAAAAAATAGAGTTACTAAGGCTAAGAGATTTCAAATGGAGCTGGGAGGTCACTCTTGAGGCTACCCTGATGCAGGTCTTGGCAAGTTGTCACCCACTGCCACAGCATGCGATGCCCCAAGATGCAAGGTTCCTCAAACCCTGAGGACACCCCGAACATTGACCAAACCACAAGCTGGAGAAACTCAGTTCACCATCTAACCTGAGGGATGATTAGAGTCCCCCAAATGCCCACCAACTGCAAACAACATGTTCAATCATCATCTTTTTAAAAACTCTTGCCTGGGAATGCCAAGACAGGCCAGGATTTGGGCTGCTACCTCAGTCTGTACTCCCCAAATTGCAATTCGAAGACTTCAGATAAATGCCTTCATGGTCTTGCAGCTTAGCTGGTTATTTCTTGGTTGATAAAGTCCTGGGAAGTAGAATAATTAGTAGCAGTGCAGAGAAAGAACACAGGCCTCCTTATTCCTAAACCACTCCTTCCCCCAAAAGACAAATTCTTTTATTTACAAGTCCTTCAACAAAGGTATAAATGTATTCCCTGCAATGTTTAAATAAGAGCTGCAATGTACCACAAAGTACTTATGGACAATAAAATCCAACTATTCCAAATCATAGGTGAAGCATTATCCCAAACTCACTGATAATGAACACTTAATGAAAAATAAAATTGTATTTCTTGAATCTGGAAGAGGGTCACAGAGGATTGATCTGGTGGTTCCAAAATCTGTCCAAGGAAATCAGAAAAGCTGTCTCCCTTTTTTTTTCTGATAAATGCCCCTATGTCAAGGGCAGCAGTGATGGGGGTCCACACGTTAGGCTCTGAAAAGACACTCGAAGGCTCTGGGCCTACAGGAAATTCTCAGGACATGTTTCCCGACTTGAGATGTGGCATTCGTCTTTTGTCGGAAGTCTTCAGACAGAGGGTGGGAAGGCAGTTTTTGCATGTATGAATTTTTTTTTCTTCCTTTTGCTGGAGAAATGCAAATGCTCAAAAAAATGATCCTGCTGATGAATACACAACTATATGATGATATTGTAAGCCACTGATTGTAACCATGTATAGAATGTTTGTATGTCAAGAATGTTTGTTTACAATAAATTTTTTTTTTTAATGCAGCTAACAGGGATCACCAGTGTGCTGCCCACTCAGACTGCCAAGGGTCAGGATTCTCCTCAGGAATGGGTAATAATTAATGCTTTACTCTGTGTGTCAAGTCCTTTAGTGACTGTGTTTATTGTACTAATTGTATTATTAGACTTTATTATTTTAATGCTGTGTTTTCTTTGGCTGACAGAAAAGCTGGCCAGGGCGTTGCTTTCATTGAGACCCTCATGGAAGATTACGATGCGATGATGTCACATAGGTGGGTGGGGTTCTCCGTTGGGAAATCAGAAGCACCTGGCAGGCATCCAGCACCTTCTTTCCTCTAGGCACTATGCTAAGTGTTTTACAAACAATATTCTTACTTAATTTTTGGAAATTTATTAATTCCTACTATCCTCATTTATACAGAGGCCCAGTCATGACTTTGTGGGTTGTAAATAGAATGGTTTTCAAATATTTCCAAAGTTAAATGCTCCCTGAACAACGAACTCTTGGGTGGCAAAATATGGGGGTTTTTTTGTTTTATTTTTTTTGTTGTTAAATTATGAAAGTAGTTTTTCTTGTCTACTTTAAACAACCATGATTCTTACAGAATAAGCCAGTAAATCACTTGGCACTTGCTACGTTGACTCCACAATCTTTTTCATAATGCATGGTTACAACTCAAATAGAGTTAAGAAGAGTGAGCAGGGGGGTAAGTGGAAGAAGGAGCAAACTTTCATTATTTAATAACAACAACTAATATTACCAGTTGCCAGGGGCTGTGCAAGCAACTTACATATGCCACATCGTATTTAATCCTCTATCCCAGTTTTCAGATGAGAAAACTCAGGCTTAACGAGTTCAATGACCTTGTCAAGACTGTATCACTGGTGAGTGATAGAACTAGAGTTCAAAATCCAAAGCTTCT